>JAOVVB010039563.1:0-15197 GCA_028570985.1 Heterobranchus longifilis
GTCTGTTCTACCTGACGACGTCATCTGTCTGGAAATAACAGACCTCGGAATGTGGTGATCGACCAATCAGAACGCAGCATTCAACAAGGCTGTGTAATAAAGTATGTATAGTATGCAGCTCTACTGTTTACATATTCCTACTGTAATATTATGTATTATTTATTATTTATATTTTGGAGTTAATCCCGCCTCCTGTCTTTGGAGCTTTCTTCTCACTTGTACATATTTTTGCTTTTCTCTGGTTTTTTTTGCTTCTATTTTTGTTTTGTGTATATTTTGTTTGTGTTGTTTCTTGTTTTGCACTGTGACATCGAGTCCTCGACCAATAAATGATTCTGATTCTGATTCAGTAATTAAGGATGGGGGTTGAAATGTGGACTACGGAGGACTCATCTGCAAAGACTTGCAGAACAGAGTTGTTAAAATATTTTGTTTTTGCAAACAAACAAAAGTCTTTACATCCGTGTGTGTCTGCTGGCGGTGGATCAGTGGGACTGCTGAGCACCGGTCTCTGCTGGAGCTCCATCACAGAGCAGCTGTTCCTCCTGGGGTATACATTAAAAAATAATCAAAGCATACATGAGCAACACAAACATCGTTTTCTTCATTGAGAAAACGTTGAAAGCCACAAAGCCTGCAGCAGCATGAAATGGTCAACATCTCAAAAACATCTGAACATCATTGCATTTCAGCAATTTGTGTGAAATTGGTTTCCAGTCTAATAATGGAGAAACAGATCCTGTTTGTATTTTATTGTGATGAAAGTTGCATACCGCAAAGAGATACATCTGTAATGGAGTGAAACAATGAGTCTATTTAAAGAAAAGGCGACGGAGTAAATGTGCTTTGAATCAAAAAAAAACAAAGAAACAGGAAACATCTGTAGTTGACAGCATGCCTCCTTATTTCGGCCATGTACACACGGCTCGCAGCGTTTGCTTATTAGCCCGCAGCAGCCGGGAAGACACTAATACGGTGCTTTTGTTCCATGCTGTTTCGCAGGGAAGCCACTTATTTTCAAGACACGACTTCTCAATAACAGCCTCGCCGAGGCACAGCGGATTTTTACCGCCCTGACGAGAAAGGTGGATGTGTAGTATTCAGCTGGAATTAAAACATTACACAGAGTGGAAGAAAGAGACAAAGACCAGAGAGGTGGAGGCACTCAGATACAGTCATGAAAAAAAACTGCAGTGGAATAGAGAGAAAAGATGGTAAATAAAGCTGTTCTTTAAGAGATGGCCTTGAGAAAATAAAGAGGAGGAGGACAGTGACTAAAGCTGTGATGAAACACTCGCTTTGAATGTTATCGGCTGATTGAATATACGAGGCGGTACGGCCAGTTACTGCAGTCACTTCCTCCTCGTTAGGATGACTTCAGTGTTCATCGTTCAGGAGGTTTTTAACGTGAGACGAATTATTCGCAGGAGTCTCCTGGTGCTTTTATAAAACACTGAATAAAGCAGTTTCACGTTGAAAAGAAAACTCTGTTTCTTCCACTGGGTTCAGCTTTCTGGTGAGGCTCTATTGCTAAAAGTGTAACTTAACATCCAGACGTTTGAGAGTTTTTTTCCCACAGGGGCCGAATTATCCACAGAGTCCTCCTCCTCTCCAAAACAAACGGTTTGGACGGTAACTGGTAAAAACACTGAATAAAGCAGTTTCACGTTAAAAAACTGTGTTTCTCCCACGAAGTTCAGCTTTCTGCCGAGGCTCTATTGCTAAAAGCGTAACTTAAGATCCAGACATTTGACACGTTTTTTCCCCCAGGGGCCGAATTATCCACAGAGTCCTCCTCCTCTCCAAAACAAACGGACCTGGTGCTTTTATAAAACACTGAATAAAGCAGTTTCACATTTAAAAGAAAACTCTGTTTCTTCCACTGGGTTCAGCTTTCTGCCGAGGCTCTATTGCTAAAAGTGTGCTCACGTTTGTTTCACTGATAATTTAAGATCCAGACATTTGAGAGTTTTTTTCCCTCAGGGGCTGAAATATCCACAGAGTCCTCTCCTCTCCAAAACAAACAGACCTGGTGATTTTAACCAGTAAAAACACTGAATAAAGCAGTTTCATGTTAAAAAACAGTGTTTGTCCCACGAGGTTCAGCTTTCCTGCGAGGCTCTATTGCTAAAAGTGTGCTCACGTTTTTTCACTGATAATTTAAGATCTCCTCCTGGTAGTTGCTCCTCTGCCTGCGCGAATTGCAAACCTTTCATTGAATCATTATCTCAAATTTGCGTTGCGGCCGATTATTTTGTATTTTCTTGTTGTTTATTCGTCACGTCCCCGGTTTGTAACAGCCATCGTCATGGAAACGGTATTTAATCCCGCCCCCCCCTCAGTCTCAAACAGCTGCCGATTATAAATCTGTCTGCAGCAGGTGTGAATGCTTTTGTTTCGCATCTTAAAAACATTTTTTAAAGTAAATTGTGTCATTTTTTTGTGCAGCTTTCTCCACCCGGCCAACACATTCTCCTTGAATTTCTCCCTCGTGTGCAGTCATGACTTTTCTTTACGGTTGCTCACCGACGAGGCTCATGACATCTTAAGTTAGGGAAAACTCTGCAGTCAGAAAAGACTTATTGCTGTTGGCAGCCCCACCGCAACCTTTATTGTTCTTGCTGTGGTAATGATTCAAATACAGCTTGTCGGGGCAGATATTTATGTAAGGTGTTTCCTGAGGACAAGGAAATGTCTTCTTTACAGAAAGCACACAGCACTAAATGCACAGTGACACACCGGAGGCTCATATTGTGCTGTATACACATGTTTCTGCACTTTTAAAAAAGAATAAGATCCAATGTAAGCAAGCCTGTATATTCTGGGAAAGCAGAGTTTTTAAATGTCTACAAGGTGACGTATCGTATACAGAGACCTTTGACAAAGAACGCTACATTAAAAAAATTAAACAGAATCAGATCATATTGTTGTCCATATAAAAGATTGGACAAATGATCCAACAAAGTGTCATTCCCAGATATATTCTGCTATCTGGTTGACTCGCCATGCTAACGTGCTAACGGCATTAGCATTATGCCACCACTCGGACATTCTATCAAAATGTCACTTTAACTGTGAATATAAATGACCATGTAATGTTTTCGGTTAATTTAATATAGTATAAAAAATAATGTCTATTTTCTTACCTTTCAAACCAAATATCATTGTAATCATTTACTTTAGCTGTGACTTTACCTGTAGGGCTAACATTAGCTAACATTAGCTAGCATTAGCTAGCTGACTCTGTGACAGCTGTAGGGCTAACATTAGCTAGCATTAGCTAGCTGACTCTATGACAGCTGTAGAGCTAATGTTAGCTAACGGTAGCTAACTGACTCTTTGACACAACACATTCAGGAAACAATAACGAGCTAATGAATGCTAACATGCATACTTTTGACACGGTGGATGTGAGTCTTTATGTCATGTTAAAACAGTATTTCCCTCTTTTGATTCCCAGCTGCAGCTTTTCACTCGGTCTACGTTAATAACACTCACTGCCGCTCACGTCACGATCTAACAGAGAATATGATATAGATGATTAATTAAACATATGATAATATCAGTACCCTGCAGCCATTCATTCTATGATGTGTTGGACTAACATGTTTTAGTGCAGTTTCCAGACAGTGGCAGCGCCATTAGCCAACAGCTATTAGCCGTTAGCCTGTTTTGACGATGTGCTATATATCACGCAGGATTTACACACAGTGCAACTGTGTCTCTGGATTATCTCTGGATTTATGATATTATTTGACGTGCAGAAAGCTACACAGCCATTCTATTGCAATGGAGCAAATGCATTTTTTTTTTTTACCCCACGGCCTAACCGGATGTGATGTTTTGTGGGCGTTCCCATGCATTCATAATTATATTTCTATATTTTACAGTTTTTATAAAAACCTGGGTCAATGTCATTTTCTGCTCAAACACCAAGAAAACACGACAGCGAGACGTCAGCCACTGTGATATTTCTCAGCGTTGGAATAAAACCCCGGCTACTAGATAATTACTATCATTCACATTTAGCCTCTGCTGCAGCGAACAAAGGA
The DNA here is from genome assembly GCA_028570985.1 of Heterobranchus longifilis. Lineage (NCBI taxonomy): Eukaryota > Metazoa > Chordata > Actinopteri > Siluriformes > Clariidae > Heterobranchus > Heterobranchus longifilis. Next base: position 4,053 of record JAOVVB010039563.1, read on the forward strand.
TGGAAATGTTTCAACATTTGTATTTCTCTTGAAACAAAAACAAAAGATTTCTTTGTCTCTGCCACTAATTCTCATATTTTCTTTCATCTTTTTGTCCACTTTGTCCTCTGCCGTTTCTATCTATAGCTCCATAATTGCCTCTCATGCCGAGCAGGATCCCAGTTATTACGTCAGCTACATGTGCAGGATACTGCCTCTTTGATTGTTTGCTTTGAAAAGCATTGACCCACAACCAGGCTATAATTTCCAGTAATTTTTATACAGGCACTGATAACTTGATCATAGTGTAAAAGTGAGGTCATGTTTCCCAGAAGTGGATTTATAACCACTGATTTATGTATGTAGTTTAGTGCTGTCGATTTTAAAAATGAATCTAATTAATTACATGCTTTGTGATTAGTTAATCTAAATTAATCGCATATATCAATATTTTCCATGAGATGCATTTTAAAATATTCAAATGGAATATTAAACTAAATAAATTAAACTAAACTTTCTAATTTATATTTATGGTTGAACCTTTTTTTTTTCTCTCTCATTTTGATACAGTATAAACTGGCAGCAGGACATCAAATTAAAATTTGTCAATTGAGACAACCTAAAATAATCCAAACTTCAAAAAATGGTTGAATGAAGTTAAAGGTTAAACTGAATGTAATATTTATTTATTTAACTTTTTTTCTTTCTTTTTTTAAATTTTTATTTAGAACAACTTAAAATAATTAGGTTTGCTCAACATTCAGAAAATAGTAAAAAAAATACAGGTGTAACTGATTTAAATATATTACATTGAGTCAAAGTCAAATAGTTTGTGTGATCGATTACTTCAGTTTTTTTTAAAGTTCATCCAATGTTTTATTTTTTTCAGTGTATTCAGATATTTGTGGCACCAATTTCAAATATCAGTGGTTTCAGCTTTAAATCGACAGCAGCCTTTTCCAGCAGTGAAATGCTTCTTTAAGTTAAAATAATTCAATGTTTACTTTTAGTTTCTAACAGGACACAAACAGCGGTCTCCTGGGTCAAAGTCCTGTGTTTGTCTGACTCACCACCCCACCCCAAATGACCCTTCTCGCTCTAAATACTAAATTACATAAACAAACAATAACATAGGTTTTGGGTCAGAATTGATGCTTGTACAAACGACCACATGGAGTCGTGTTTCGGTGGAGGACGGTCTCGAAAATTGATGCCAGACTCCGGTTGTTAAAGGATGGTTTCTAATCTTATGTATACAGAACATTTTTTTTACATATTTTCCCCTTTGCGTGCCTGTTAATCTCCTGCATACTTCACAAACGTTTTCCTCGAGATCCCACCGCGACCTGCCTCTGAGTGATATCAGAGTCAGTCGGGCGTTATCTCTAATAACGTAATCGCAAAATGTAAATTTAAAGACAAAAATCTCCCATGCAGTTTTGTAAATTAGAAATACAGTGGAGCACCTGGAGTTCATGAAGTCAATGAAAACTTTAAAAAGCAATAAATTGATTGACATCTGCATACAATTTACCCACGGTTCAAAGGAAAAGAAGAAGAGGGAGTTCTTCCAGAAGCTGAGGATTTGTTTTGAAAGTGTTTCGACAGTGGAGGAGTAAGTTATAGGTGCTGTTGGCATATTTTTATACCCCTGCAGTGTCTATTTTGTTTTATCTTTTAGTTGGTTCGTCAGCAAAACTCAGCAAAAAAGTATCACCTTTATTGATAAAAGGATATGAATTATGCATTCTGTGGGTCTCTGGGCTGCACTGAATCCCAAGTTAAAAAAGAAGCTCTGCTTCATACCATTAAATTAAATGTAAAACAGGTTATTAGAGAAATAACTTCCAACCGGTGCACACCACTCTAATCAGAAGAAACGTCTCCTCCAAAAGCATGTTAAATTATTTTCATACAACAGGTTTCTTTCTCGCGGTGCATTTCAAAGCCTTGGATGTCGGTCAGACTGCAGATAATCCCTGTGCTCTCTCTCTCCCTTCAGGCTACAGAGAACTGGCCATCTGGACCGGTGGGAGGAGTGATCGTGGCCCGGAGGAACGCGTGGTGCGCTGAAAGCTGATCAGTGCAGAACATGCTCCCTGTTGGCCTCTTCTCCCTGGAGCCACGTCCAAAATAATCTTAACTTTTAGGAGAGAAGCCCCGGTGGGTCCCGAGTCTGGACAGTACCCAGGAGCCACAACAGGAAGGGCAGAGCTTAGCACTTTTTACACAAGCTTAAAAAGTAGGGATGCACCTATCGGGTCCGGCGCTGTCCCCGTGTACTCGTAAAACTGCTCCCATACGACCGCAACCGAAGCCACTTTACAGCAACGTGAATATGTAATGCCAGCAGTGTGGAGATATTTAACGGCCCTGTCTAATTGTATCTGGATATTTTTATAAACAGATATTTTTCTCACGTTTAAAAAAAAAAAAATGTTTTGATAAATGTCTCCAAATGCTCGCCAGGCCAGCAGGGGGCGATAAAGGCTACGACAACAATATGTCAAATACCAGAGAAGAAGAATCTGAGCATACAGTTAGCATTAGCTTTAGCTTCGGCGGTCGTAACAGATCAAACAACAGTAAAATAATAGAAGCTAATTATTTCTTTATCTTTCTGGTACACGGTCCGAGGTGAAGTTGCTGCCTAGCTTACCGCCGTTAGCATGTAGCCATTGTTGATGTTTAAAAAAATATCAGTTTCAGTGGTGCAAAACTCTGTTTACATGTGGACAGGCCCGAAGATAAACAACGATCCCTTCTGCCAAGATCCCTTCTGCCATCACTTTGTTCCCAATTGACTGTTGAAATAAGTTGTCATAATATTTTTTGTACATAATCACGAGCCGAAGGGATGACGTCTTTTTGTAGTCCAACCCGGAAGTTAGCGTCGCCATGGGTTACCTCGTCAAACACGGGACACAAACCGCTGTCTCCTTGGTGAAAATCACTATTTCTGTGAGCTATCCATCCACCCCAACCTCCTGAAAACAGCCTATAATTTGCTTTTTGTTTCATAGAGATGTAGAGACAATTAAAACGTATTGTGTTGACAGTTAGCAGTACGGCTAACTGCTGCTACAAACTCCCTGTTAACCTTTATGCAAAATGAGCACTACATGTTAATGTTGTAGCCTCGCCTGGTTATTGTGAGACAAAAAAAAAAAAAAAAAAAATCACTTTTCTTTTATTCAGACCATGTCAGGGGTCCTTTGATTTTTTTTCTGTCCATTTTTTCCCCACATGGATTTTTTGAAAGCTGTTCATCGTCCTTTCGTGGGTTTTGTCCGTTGTGAAGGAAGCAGAAAGGTCATGGCTGCGAAACCCCACTGAAGCTCTGTGTGTGGGAGCTCTGCCCGGCCGTATTCTCGCTCTGTTGGCCTCTTTTCACACAATAACGACGCCGCGCCACCCTCACAGTCAGAGAAATGTCAAAACGACTTCTCTATGTGTATGTGAGTGAGTGAGTGAGCGCCGGCAGGAGACGTGTGAGGGGACAGACGGAGAGGACAGCGGCGAGGAGAGAGACGCACTCCGGTACCAGGAAGTAAATGTTTGTAATTCAAGTAATGAAAATATGACCTTTAATAAACCTGTCATTGTAGCTGCATTGCATGCTGGTCTGTCATATTCTGTATATAAAGACAGACGACACGTCTCCACTTCCTCCCACTGCATAAAATTGAAGCCAAAATATCCCGGACACGGGTGCTGCCATCTTGTAATTTTGCAACCAGAGTCTGCGCAATAGTGACCGGGTGGCATCGACCACACGCAGGACTTTCACCAGGAGACCATGTATCACACATGTATCACAGGACCGTCACATGTATTTAAACCGGAAGTAGGGATTTTAATGCCAATCTCAGTGTTTGTTTGTTTTTTTACAAACCTTGACAAGTCGTTTTGTAGAATTAGTCCCGTTTCACAACGTTAATCGCGACGTTAACCGATGTCCATATATCACGTGACCGGGACATGTGCCTAAAGTAGGTAGCAGGATTTTTAATTACTCCTTTCAATCTAAAGGCAGCACATAGCAGATCCACTCCTTCCTTCTTACCTTTCACAATAAAAGCCCTAGACATATATACGAACTACCCCCCCATGTCAGGATGGTCCAAACATTGCCTGTTTTTAAATCCTGTTTTAAAACTCATTTATACTCCTCGGCTTTTAACCCAGATTGAGAGTTTTTGCTGGTCGCTGTGACGCCGTCTGTCATTTTATTTTTATTTTATTTCTCTTATTTATGTGTTTTATGTGTTTGTGTTTTTTTGGTGCTTTATCCTGCTATTTCTTTTTTTTTTGTTATTGATTGTGCAGCACTTGGGTCAACTCTGTTGTTTTTAAATGTACTCTAAAGTTGGATTGGACTGTTTACCAGAGGGAAATCATTTCACTCTGATCATTTTTCTAAAAGGAAACTCATAAATTGGCCATTTCAAAAAGTGGTGGGGACATGTCCCCAGCGTCCCCAGTGTAAATATGCAAGTGGGTGAACTTGGGTTTGCTGTGTTGTTGTTGTACTTCCTGCTGTTTGAGTCGATATCATTGGTTGTCCCTCTGGCAGCTGACCGATATGACAATAAAAGTGGGCCTAGTCCTTTAAGGGATGACTCAACAAACATGTGGCCTTCTTACTAAGCACTACCACATGCATAGCAAAATAAACCAAGTGCTTATTATGCCTTTGGAGTCTTCCTCCCCCCCCGTCGTTGTACCAGATCCACTTTGAGGCCGGTACGGTTAATAACGTGTAAGGGATGACAAATTAGAACCAGCGAGCCTGAGGTTTTACTGTAGAAAGTGGGGAGTTGTTAAAGGCACATGTGGAGCAGAGATCGCTTTAATGAAGAAAGAAAAACAAGCCGAGGCAAGCAGAGGGAGAAGCACACTGGCTGATCACTTGATTTGCAGAGAAAAAGCTGAAACTGGAGTGTCCGGTGTATCATCCATCTGCTGTTAAAGTGTGTCATTGAATTACACAGCTTATTTGCCTAGTCGCAAATGATTTACTGCTAATTTCCATAGTTTGATTTGAGTACTGGGTCAATGGCTCTCGCCTGCGATGATGAATTTTCATCCATCATTGATGATTACGAAGGCAGTTTGCCACTATTAGGCTTCCACTTTGGAAAGTATTGAATTTCGACACGTCTCGTGATGATTGATATACTTCTGTTCTTCACAGTCAACAACTGTATTCACGCCTGTGAATAAAACTGTCCAGTTTCAGTCCAGCGCAGCATCCCAAGGAATTATGTCCACGTTGGACCAATGCCAACGTTCGATGCCAATGTGCATCCTGTTCTTAATCCCAACTCTTGTCAGGACCCCTTGGTGTCGCTCTGGGTATCCCTATGCATCTAAGTAGGCCGATGACGCTCACGGTCGCGTCAATATATGATGCTCACAGTCGCAGTTTTAAACACGTGGGACACATGGTTTACGTTGTGAATACAAACAAAACTACTTGTTATGTTTAGGCAACAAAACCACTGGGGTAAGTTTAAGAAAAAGACCATGATTTGGGTTAAAATAAGTAAGTTTCTCAACATTGACTTTGATAGCTGCCAGCACTCCTGATTTTTGTGGGTTCTCCTGATTTGTAACTTCTACCGCTGTGCCCACAATTGGTAATTTCTCCCTCTAATCTCCTGATTTCATAGCCTACAAAAGGCCGTCTATCTGCCCTGACCACCTAGAGCGCACTTCAGATATTCGGAGCGGGCGCTTGATACAGCTGGACCACGAAGAGTGAGGATGGAAAGAGAGAAGGAAAAGAGACGGGTGGTTGTCATCCAGAGACAAATTGACCAGTTACGGTCCCGTGTGTGCGTCCTTGAGACCTGTGAGTCGCATCATTTATGTTTATCAGTTCATTTAAATCTGTTCTTGTATTAGTTAATTACTCTTGCAACTTTAAGTTAATTTACCTGGTGATTTTGAAGTTCGTCAGCATACTTTGTTCTGGTGGATTCTGCACCTGCTAGCTTATGGGGATAGATAGATACCCCAGAAAATCTCCCCCTTTTTCACAGCCTGTTGGCAGGTATGGACTTTTGGTTTCGGTTTTTGTTTGACCCACCTGCCTTAAAACAGACTTTTCCCGCTCTTAATACCACATTACATGACGTCAGGAGCACTTGCTCTGAGCGTCTAATATTGCAGCGGATGGGTTTACATTGGAGTTAGTTGAAAGTCTGGTGCGTCTCATACAGACACTAAAGGGTGCCTTGTGTGTCGGTATCAATAAGGGCCGTGACAAAGCTGCAGTATTTTAAGAGCTGGGAATGAGACCAGTCTGCAATCAGGGTAAGGTAAGGGTGTGGAGGTCGGGGTGGTGGCTTCATGCAGGAGACCAGACTTAAGTCTTATCACAGATCTGTCAATAACATTTGTAGCCTACCTTTTTTTATTCACCCTAAGGAGATCATTTCTAACCTTAACCAAGGGTTTTGGTTGCTAAAGGGTGGATTTAGGACCATAGACTGCATAAAAGAAGTGGACGTAGCCACCGTGACATCACCCGTTGGTTTGTGGGCAACAGCCTAGAGTTGGTCAGGTCTAGAAGGTAACCCTAGATTTGCTAAAGTCTCACAAGATGGGTATGGTTAGGCATTAACTTCGAATGGTATTGTTAGGTTGTCTGGAAATGAGTCTCGCGAGAGCCAACTTTCGCAAATCTAGGGTTACCTTCTAGGCACGACCCCTCATGTTTGGCATTTTGGCCGTTGCCATCTTGGTTTTTTGGAGCCAGAATTGACCATATTTGGACCAGAGGGTGAAGCTCTGCAGGAGCATGGGGTGGATCTAGCAGACAGCCACCTGTCACTCAAAGTGGCCACGCCCTTAAGTATGTTAGATGCATAACTTTAAGCCTTAATATAATTTAAACAGATGAGTTGTATAAAAATTCACCCCCCATACAGTTGTCATGAATGGGCAAATTAGCTATAGAGACCAAATCCACTTTTTGTACCAGGCTGTAAACATGTTTATTTTTGCTGTAAAGTTGGGTATTTTAACATGGGAGTCAATGGAGATTGCCTCGCTTTTGGAGCCAGCCTCAATTGGACATTCAAGGAATTGCAGTTTTAGTTGCTTTAGTTGCCATAACCACAATCTTTTTCTGACTTTAACCATACTTTAGTTACTATATGCAAATATTATAGAAAGCAAGAATTTTAAAAAAAGAACACTGTAGGCATTGGATTTAGGAAAAAAGAAAGCCTTTCCGTGGAATACAGGATTTTGCAGAACCATTCAATATCAACATTGTCAGATAGGATCACTCAGTCAAAGCAAGGGCTTTTTGATGTCTGCATTACTGTAGGAATTGTATTGCATATTTCCCATTGTTGTTTATGTCGGAGTATTACTCTGCTATAATTTATTTGGTCTAATTCGATATAATGCTTTCAGGCACCAGTGGCAGTCCAAGCTTTAATCTAGCCAAACTAATCAAGATTTATGAAAGAAACCCGCAAAGGAAAATGAAATGAAAACAACCCCACCCACCTATCATATATCATTACCATCATTAATGAGAAGTTACTGCTGATGATATTTCTGGACTCCCTGCAAAGGAGGAATTGGATTTCTAAATAATCCACGGCTGCACGGTTTAATTAGGATAACCACAACATTGAGTGAGTTCATTGGATGGAGGTTTATTTTCGGATATGTGATTAGAAGTGCTGCTTCAGCACCAGGTCCTGCTCGCTCGGGGTTGCAACCACTTTTGATTGGTCATGCCCGCTGGCTGCAGACTACGTGCTCAGACCCGAGTCAGCAGTCTGATTTAGAAGCTGGGGTTTGGCCCGTTCCGAACCTGGGCCTGAACCAGCACAGCTAAGATGATCCAGATCCAACCACACACACTTAGTCTGCGGATGGTCAAGATGTCATGCATTGAAACACACTGAGGTCACTGCAAGTCATTTGTTTATTAACAGTTTTAGGCCGCAATCAGACAGAACGTGCTTTGCACGTTAAAAACGCGAAGAACTGTCTTTTTGTCGACAGAGCACTTTTTTGCAGCCTGCATGGAGCTGCTTTCTGTAGGCCTGATTGTTTTTCCTCCAACAACGCAGGGTGAGGACCTAAAGGGGCTTTTAGACCGCCTTGACAACCACCTACCTGAAAGAGGGTTTCCCCAAAAAGCAAAGCGTTTTTTTAAAGCGGTTGGCCGGAAGTCCAGCAAGGTGAACTGTGGGCGGCAGAGAAAAATATGTGCGATTTCACGTGGGTGGCAATGACTTCAGACCCCTACCGCCGCAGTCAAAACCGCTTCCCCTCTGCTGCCTTCCCCCATTGAAATGAATGGAGGTGGTGAGTTGCGTCGCAGCAGTGTGAAAGCCCTATGAGGGATACTTTGCTGATTTAAATCCAGCTCTGTGGGCAGTCCGTGTGGCACCAGTGCACGGAGGACCATGTGTGACCGGAGCAGCGAAGGTCCGGTCCGAGATCGGACACTGCTCACAAGATGACACAGAGCTGGTTTTAAATCAGCAAAGTATCCTGTTGCAGAAAGTTGAAGCAACAGTTTGTTCAGATATGTCTTGCAGCTTGCCTAGGGCGACGTCGAAACGTCGGACACACACATGGAAACGGATACGTTCTACAGATTGGCGGTTAAAAGGATACGAATCGGAAGCACAAGACGTGATTGACAGAGCAGATCTATAATGTGGAAAAAACATGCAGCTCAGTTTCAGTTGGACTTTTATTTATTTATCATTTATCCGTACATTCAGCCAAGTGAAAAACACAGAAGCTACAGCAGAGAGTACCAGAGGCTGTATACAGAGAGCCTGTGTGCATGTTTCCCATCAGCTCTAATTTGCAAGGAGGTTCATTTCAGGAAGGCTCAACAGGTGGGAGTGCTGAGGGTACATGACACGTCCAACACTAAACTCTATCATCCATGAAAATGGTGACCTTTACCCCCCCCCCCTCACTTCCTCTTTCCTTTTCCCACTGGCCCCATTTTGACCATTAACGTGGAAGAGAAATTGCGTGACTTTGCAGCTCCAGGTAGAATAAGTACACAGCCTCCATTTCACCTTTCAGGGGAACACGCTGACTCAAACTGCAGACAGCGTATCATACTGACACACTGTAGGAAAAGTAGTAGCCTAAAAGCAGCTCTTTTTCCTCAGTTCATTAGCACGACTTAAACAGAGGCCACATGATAAAAGTCCATGACAGCAGTGTAGAAAGCATTAGAGAAAGTCCGAACTATAGAACAGTGTCTCATCAACGGCAAGTCACTGATCAGACAACCCGTTCTCATTCCCAACTCCTCAGATATGGACACTTTGTCAGGACCTTTTCTATTTCCAAGGGCCGTTATCAAGAGCAACAAAGTGTGACCTACAACCAATCAGAGCAACACACATGCAGGTTGGGATGGTGCTTGGTCCGTTTTGAACTTTTATACCTTGAAACAGGACTACAATGGCGACCGGATCACAAACATTCTTAAATTACAGGTAATTAACACATTAAAATGTGTTTCTGAAAACATTTTAGGTGAGAAATAGGCAATGCAGTAACTAGGGATGCACCCATTTTTTCCAGACCGAGTGCAAGTATTACTCTGCCGAGTACTGGTATCGGTATTGGTGCATCCCTAACAGTAACAGAATTTTGATTCATATTTGATATTTGACTGCCTAGTTTGGCAGTTTGATCTGGATTTCGCGAGCGGCTGGAACATGGTCACTCTTTAATCCGTAGCACCGGCAGTGATTGGTTTTTGCTCGACTGTAGTCAACATGGCGGTCGGGGCACAAACTTTCTAATTTTTACAGCTCAACAGAACACGAAAATACATTTCTGAAAACATTTGAAGCGAGAAATAGGCAATGTATTAACAGAAAGAATCTTGACCTATATTTGATCAGCCTTACCTTGTTTGACAGTTTGGTGTGAGTTTCCAGAGCATTGCGTGAATGGACGTACTGGCAACAGCAGCAGCCATCTTGCTTGTTTACAAAAATGCCTCGTGGTCTCTCCTCTGTCAATCATCGTCTTAAACCTGCCCCATATGAGATAAAGAGTTGTGATTGGATCTACTAGTTTTTAGTTGATTGGAAATCAGAATGGCAGCGAGGTCAGACCCTTTGTGCAGAAATCTATGAACTGAGCAGATAGGGCTGCTTCCCAGGCTACTTATTTCCTAGGACTAAGTCTCTGCCTGATACCTTTGAGTAGAAGTAACTTGGTCAGTCCTCTGACAGAGTCCGCTGCTTGGCTGTCACAAGGCTGTCGAGGCGTCTGGGGAATGTGCGAGCAGCAGAACACTGCCTTGTTGAGATGAAGCCAGAGGAGCCGCACCCTGCACCACTGCCCACCGGCTGCACCAGCTGCCTGCTGCCTGTGCCAGGGGAGCTGGCTGTGGCAGATAGATGAAACCAGGCAAAGCCCCTCATCTCCTCTGACTCGTTAAATATGCTGCTCAGTAGTCCAGCAGAGATGACACGGATACCTCCCTGTGCAGTCACATCTTTCTGTCATTCCTCCCGTTAGTCTGGACAGACTCTATGCTGGAAGACGTGTAATGCAAACACAGACTTTATAAAAGAAATGGATGTATAACTTCTGGATCTGAAAAGTGAAGCCAATGCAGAAAAGAAGTCTGATTGTATAGAAGTCAATGAGAAAATGGGCCTACTTCTCACTTGATTTATTACCTCAGTAAACAGTTTCCTAATGAGTTTATGGTCTCAATCGTTATAGTTTCAAATGGCAAATGGACTGTACTTATATGGTGCTTTAGTAGTTTTTGTGACCACTCAAAGCACTTTTACACTACTAGTCATTCACCCATTCATACCACATTTATACAGAGGTTACCATGCAAGGCACCTGCTCATTAGGAGTGCTAAACATTCACACGCCGATGGCTAATGCCTATATAGCACGATGGTCATTATGTAAATTATGGTCCCATGTAATTGACAAGTCACTACAATGGTAGTCTAGCGTAGCCAGACCTTCAGCGCTGGAGGAAGGTCTGGATCCAGTGTGTTTTCACTCTTGGATAGGGGAAAAACCTTTCTGGCTTGTTTGCATTTCATTAAACCAATCACAGTCGTCTTGGGCGGTGCTACGCCCCGGATACAGCGATGGTGCCTCTGCAAAATAGTGTCG
>JAOVVB010039582.1:0-15196 GCA_028570985.1 Heterobranchus longifilis
GCAGTATAAGTCATAACCCCCCGTCCCCTTCATGTTAGCGGATGGGCCATCCTAAAGTACACATCAAATATTTTTTGCACAAAGATGCTTTCTGTTATTTTATGTAGTTGTTATCACGCTGATGTTTAAGTGTTAATTTTTCTTTTAAGTTTGGAATTAATTAGTTATTTGATGCTATAACAGCAACTCCACCGCCTGATCCAAATGAGGAAGTGTTAGCATGCTAACAATTGCAAATTAGCTACCTTAATAGTTTCAGAGAAATCAACAGTGTCCTCCGTGTTGTGCACAAAGTTTGGAAGTGTCTCAAAGTGTCACAGTGTGTGAATCCTTTACACTATTCTGGACACACACCTCTTGTACTAGCCAGTCTGAAAAGTTAAATCACTTTTTCCATGCATCAGGACCAACATTTTAATAAATACAGATAAACACACAGGCAGAAAAAAGTCTCATTATAGCCTAATCTCAGTTGGCTAATATTAATTATTCATTTACAATCTATGTATTTAAAACACGTGTTTTTATTTATATGTGTGTTGTATGTGTATTTCCTGAAGCCAGTCAGATTGTTTATGCAGTCTGTGCTTGGCTGACCAAGAGCAACGCCTTTGGCCAAAGTGGTTTAAAGCATGTTGATGCCTGAAGGAAACCCTACATGGTTTCTAACGGCGGCAGTCTCCATCCTGGTTTACTACATTTCAAAGCACTTTCTTGGCTTTGGAAATGATAGTTACGTTACAGAATGTTAAAATTCACCTTCTGCTCCTCCAAAAATATTGCTCTTTTATGTGTTTTTCTTTCAGTCCCAGAACACGTTGCCTTCCCTTCGTAGACACAGGCAGAAATACAGACTTCGAGGCAGTGACAAGACAAAGACCTAGAGAGACTAACAGAGAAAAAAACAAGCTGACAAGCTGACAGAGTTGGGGCTTCTGGGGAGAATCATTAGACTGATATAATATTCAGCATGCAGCTTGGAGCAGTGCCTTTGGCTGGGCTTTAAGCTAGTGTCGGTCAGTCTGGCTGTGGCTAGTTGGGAGGTCAGCCATTGATCTGCAGATATAAGCTGGTACTTTGGACCCAAGCCTTCATCATCCTGTGGCGCCATCACCACTGTGGGTGGATAAGCCTTGATCTGCTCAGGGGTTTGCATGTGTGTGTGTTTCAGTGTGTACGCTGGTTGGGCGAAAGATGCAAGTGACTGTTTGTTGTGTGTGTGCACATATATCTACAGATGTGGTTCTGTTTGCGATCTGTGTGATTCTTTATTGTCAGAGGCCGTGGACACACTTGTCGTTTCAAAGAGACTTTTGTGATCACGAGAGATGCTTTGTTGAGGAGAGAGCAGCACAGACGAATGATTAACGCAGATAACTTCCCTTTGCAGAGGAACTCCCGTGCGGCGGGAAAATGACACTAGACCTACGCTTGATGAATTGTCTGGATTGTGCCCTCGTGCTGTCCGCACCTCGCTGAGATCTGAACTCAATGCGAGCCAGCGTGTGGTCTGAACATCCGATCTCGGAGCGCACAGACTCGACAGTTAATGCGTTCGTGATCGGACGACAGAAGTCACATTGGAAAGAAGAGTGTAACTGACCATCAGTAGCCAGCACCCACCGGTATAGCTCTTTGTGTTTGTGGGAACACATGTAAAATAACACAATTCATTGACGTGAATTTATGGGCTGTCATTTGAGAAAATTGAATTGTCTAGTCTCTTTTTGAGTGATGTTAACAGCTGGTGTCTTTAAAAAGTGACACCAAGCTTCTCCTGTTCACTGCCATTCACCTTAATGACTCAGCCGTGTAGCTGCCTATTTAAATGTGATTTAGTGACTCTAAAAATGAGTGTCCTTTTCATTCATTTTGTTCCATCCACATTCCTATTCACATTATTATGACAGAGCAGATGTTTAAGCACTGGCTGAAATATGCATTAACAATTCACAGAATATGATGCAACTTTTAGGCAAAAAAAGATTACAGATCTTGTGTGAGGTAAAGGGACTGTACCTAGTGGAGTAAATACAACATTTTTCACTAAAATGCAGTGTGTTTCCCTGAGACCTAAAAAAAAAAAAAAAAAGACAATTCTTGAATATTTTCCATTGTTTACATCCATGTCTGCTAGCTATAGCACGTGTTACAACCATTGCAATTGCTATTGCAAGAAACTGTCAGCAGGTATGTGTATCCCATCAACTGCATGATCTCACATCCTACTGCGCGTGGCCTAGATACAAACAAAATTATAGATGCGGTGCAGCAGTGAGTCGGGACCAGGCATTTTGAGGAGGAATAAATTGAAAGGAGAAAGATGGAAAAAAAGGAAGAATAGGAAGACAAATGAGTTGATCAGAAAGAGGTAGAACAAGGGCAGGATGAGGAAGAAGAAGAGGAAGAGGTCCATCAGCGAGACTGCCCAGACCGTCATTATTTAAAACTTGTTAAATTAAAACTATTTTTTTGAAATCATGTATCTCTAATCCACACAGCACAATATCTCAATAGGCATTAGCATGTTGATTCTGCATCACCCGGGGATCGAACTCACAACCTTAAACACTAAAGGGCAAGTCAGGATTTCTACCTGTCAGGTGAGAAATCATAGATTTCACTCTACGACTGAGACAATCAGCAGGGCTGTATGTAAAGGCAGATTTCAATCTAGTGTCAAATATTCAGTTATAAGGACAAAATTATGAGAATGTGTGTACTTCATCTAGACAACATAGATATGTCTGTGATTTATTTATTTTTTTTACAAATATTTATGTTTATTGATGCTCTATTTTCATTGACTACAATTGTTTAATACTGTCAATACTGTAAAAATTCATTTTTTTAGATATAATTCTGAAATTTACCACACTACATCTACCATGACATTCAAAGTCTGTCATTTATTTTCATGAATATAGGAGATTTATTTAGTGAGAATTTGCAGTTGTTTACATTACTGTTTATCATAAAACATTTTGATGCACTGTGAGGTCAATTTCTGATAATTAAAAAATCTGTCCAGATGGTTTGTGGAGGACAGTCTGAAGGTGCAGTGTAGCTAGTCAATTGAGCAAAAGGAGATAGGTTTAATATGTTTTACATTTTTTCAGAAAAACAGTGATGGACTTCATAATGCTTACTTGGGCCTACATTTTGGTGAAAGTTGCAAAATACTAACACGTATGACTGATTTGTTATGATTTTTTTAAAATTAAAAAAAAAACGTTGCTGTAGCACCACCATCAGGACTATTAGCCCACAAAGCCAGTTGAGGAAGTTTGGCATAGGACTGGACCTCTGTGCAAAGTTTGGTTGATTTTCATACATGAGAAGTAGCAAGAAGAAGAAAAATATCTGCAAATACAAGATAAGAGGTGCCCGGCCACTAACAAGGAGCCGCTCATGATGAAAACATTGCTCCATAGTACTGGTGCTCAAAACTCCACTGAGTGCCTTTGTGCTACTGCAGTAATTGGTGAATTTAACAAATGTATCTGGTGTGTAAGTACTGAATCTGAGGAAAATGATTCAAAACATGAGACAAAATAATAATAATAATAATAATAATAATAATAATAATAATAATAATAATAATAATAATAATAATAATATTTTGTGTCAGATAAGAGTAAATGTAGATGTTTAAACTTTGGAATGCTGCAGGACTATTTTCCTTCCTATTTCCATTATAGTTTAGTTACACAGTATAATCTCCAGTCTGAAATACTCATTAATAAGGCACAGCAGGTGATGCAACTATCCCCTTGTGCTAAAAGATTAAAAATCTTGGATGAGATTAAGTTGGGAACTAATTGAACAACTTTGAGATTTCTTAGAATCACTCTGGTTTCCTGTGAATTGGGATTAATCGCTGCTTTAGTGGTTTGATAAATGAAGGATACACCTTATTTACTATAGATGAACTGATCTCATTATGTTGTGCTGCTGAATTTGCTGAACACTATTCTATGGAGAATTTCCCTATCGGTAGAGTTCATCAAACCTCATTAAAGACAGCCTTTTTCTTCATGTTATACCAAGGGACTGTCAGTTTGTTTAATCTAAACAGATAGATAAGCCTGCAAACAAACAAACATATTCAATTATGAAAGCAGAATATTGTTTTATTCATTTTTTAATTAACTATACATTGGATTTGAAAATGTTTTATAATTCTTTGGATTTAATTTAAATTAGCAGTGTGTAGGATTACTTTAAGTGGCATCTATAGCGGTGAGGTTGCAGATTGCAACCAACAGAAAGTCTTTCTAAGTGTGTGGTAGAATCTACAGTAACATAAAACATGTGAAAGGCCCTATAGAGCCAGTGTTGAGTTTTGTCTGTTCTGGGATACTGTAGAAACATGGCAGGCTCCATGGAAAAGGATCCGCTCCCTATGCACATATGAAGGGCTCATTCTCAGGAAAACACAATATTTCTTAATTTCAGGTTTTTGCATTTCTTTGTGGTCCTTTGGAGTCTTTTTGTAGTTGTTTTGCATCTCTGTTGAATTTTTTTTACACTACAGTAATATTATATTCCATTTCTGTCAATAGGTCCCCCTAAATCCTTTACACTGCTCCTTTAAACAGAGTGGTATATTATTAGACAATAAGAAATACATAAGCTATCAAATGCTGTTGTTGTATGTGTTGGTAAAATCTAAGGTAACATTTTATAAAAACAAAATGATTCAGTATCATTGAAACTGTAAAAGTGTTCCTATTTGACATCATATTAGCATGTAAATTGGTACGCATTTGGATTGTAAGGGATAGCGACCTTGAACACATTACTTACACATCCATTTGACAAGATATAGGTGATATCATTGCTGCCTGCTTTAGAGATGATTAAGTACAGGATGATAATATAAATACAATTTAAAAAAAAACACTTATGCGAGAGTGATGTCTGCTTTTATGCAGATGACATTAATGTTTTCCCAGAGGAAAATACACTTCGAGTGTGGATGTTGTATGAATGTAACATTTATATATATATATATATATATATATATATATATATATCCAGTCTAACAGAAAATGGTGCCTTCACTCTGGAGTGATGCTCCCTTTGTGTTTTGCACAGCATTCTTTCAGCCTCCGCTCTTATCGGTGTCGAGCACTTGAGGTTTAAATGCTGCTGCACAAACCTGCATTGTGCAGGTGTACATTTTCTTGTGTTGTTTAATCACTTATGCAAAGACTTGTGAAGTCCTGGATGACCATTTGCCTTGCTCACTCTCATGTTGGACATTCCCTGGCGACTGGAGGAGATCTGGCAGTGTCACTCCACTTTTCTCAGTACAGACACGCTCTATTATGGCCCAGAGGACTCACTCTGATTCTCTTTGTCTCGCTTTCCTGACATACAAACTGAGACAAAACCGTGCACTCACACAAATACATCAAATCTCTTTCTTGGCAATTTTCATCTGCTTCTTCTTGAGTGGTTGCACAGGGTATTAATCATAAAAAAAAATAAAATAAATACTGGCTAAAGATGGCAAGAAAACAAAGAATTCAATTAATCAGGTTTTCAGTGCAGAGCCACAGTTTGCCTGTAGTTTACCTCATGCTTTACACACATTGAACTCTTTCTTTAGAGCTTACATCCATTGTTACCTTTGTCTCCTCACTTATCATCTCATCCAAATTGTTCCTCACACACTGCAGCAAAAATGAGCAAGACTAACTCTTTTTGATGGGACTGGTGTGGGGAAAAGTTGTTATATTTGAGGTGTCCATGCTGGTTTCAATAATTATAAGAAGTAGGTTGAAGATTTGTGTGACTGTATGTGAATAGACACACCTACACTACGTATCATACACTAATAACTAGAGACCATCTTGCGATGGGATCATACCAGCTTCGATGCCAACTCGGGCCAGGAGCGTAAAATGACCCCTCCCCATCTTCTAACTCTGCCTTCATTTTGATGTCAACTACACATTTGTAAAGTTTGGTGACTATCTTGCAGGTTTATCGGACTAGGGGCGTAAAGTAGGGGGGACCAAGGCCCCTTCTCTACTTTCTACCCCCCTACTTCTGGCACATTTGCTCGGGCCACACCCATCTTCTAACTCAGCCATCAGTTTGATCTGTACTACACATCTGTAAAGTTTCATGACTGTATCTTGCACGGTTGCGACGCTCTCGCGTTGACAATATCTGTCTGCAGACTAGTCTGGCCTGCTATGTAAGCAGTGCCGGTATATAGCCTTACTTCCGCCGGGAGGAAACCCCGGTGGACAGGAAGTCCCTCCTTCCTTTCGTGTCGCCACCCAAGACGGTTGCGATTGGTTTAAAGAAATGCTAACAGGCCAGGACGTTTTCCCACTATACCAGAGTGAAAGTCACTTAATCCAGACCCCCCGCCAGTGCGGACAAAGCATGGAAAAAGTATATATTCCTACTGCATCTTGATCTGCATGAGTCTCTCTGTGTGCCAGACAAGAAAATCACAGGCCTCTCTCGGCCACTTCCTGCTGGCTAGTGTTAAAGCCTGAACGAGCCGTGGAGTGAGATTAGCAACAGGAAGCAAAAAAAAAACTCCGTCTTACTGACAGAGTGGCCGGCTGAGGCTTCAATTTGGTCTTTTGTGTTTCTTTCTTTTGGTGGATGAAAGATTTTTTTCAAGTAAAGCACTTTTTTATATTGACTGCAATGTATTGACTGCTAAGTGCTACTGAGTGCTACTTAAAGGTACATTAGGCAGAATATTTTTGGTGTAATTGGGCAAAAGAAATCCACAGTAACCTTTCAGCATTTTGTAATTCAAGTGGAATTAGAAAATCGGATAGCTTGCTATGAGGCCCAGATCGAGGCCGAAGCCGCAGCAGCTCCTACTGCATTAATATTAATTGCACTGGGCTTATCAACATTAAAATCAACATTTAGCACTGTGTTTATCAGACCCGGAGTGACCGATGTCTGCATCCATGCATGTCACATGAGGCTAGTTAGCAGGCTTAACTATTAGCAACATTTTCTCTCCATCTCCGAAACGCTGCCGACACAAGCAATAATACAAGTGTCAACATTTGCAAAGCGTCTCAGAGATGGAGAGAGCATGCTGCTAATAGTTTAGTTTTCTGCTAACTATAGCCACAGGCTCACAGGCTGCGGCTAATTCAAGTTCACGTTGATGAATCACAGTACGTCATCTCTAAGAGTTTTACAGGTCCAAAAGTTTGCAAAGAAAACAGGACGGTAATCCTCATTGAACTGCTTGTATAGTTATGAACACAACGTGCATGTGTGGTGGGAGGGGCTGGACAAAGATTCACTTCAAATTCTGGCTTTTTTTTTTTGCTTTCTGCCTACTGCACCTTTAATAGATTTGAGAGCATGCCAGTGTGTATAAGAGAAAACACAACTCAAAATCTGACCATATATGTTGAGTGTGGCTTTGTGGAAGAAAAGATGACCTCACATCATCAATGATTTTTTTTTTTGGGACAATTTGCCTTTGTAGAAATCATTCAGATGTTCCTTCTTTATATCTTTGATAAGTAGTTTTTTTGAAAAAGTAATAATTGTACTTTTGTGGCTATCCCTACTAACAGGATTTGTGTAGCCACCAAAGACCCATGTGGTTACAGCTGTAGTTTGGACAGCTGTAGGATTTGCATATGTATGATATATGTCCTACTCACAGACTATGGCCATGGCCATATCTCAGAGCACTATACAAGTCTTGGTGTTGGAGGTGTTCATTCAACAACTTGCAGATGTGCTTAAGAATATCTCAATTAAAAACTGTGGTATGCATTGTGTGGAAAGTTTCTGAAAATGTGCAGCCATTATATTTGATCCATTGCTATAGTTTTTGCTCACATAAAGGTGGTTAAGGCCTGAATGAACACTTGTCCTTGTCCACTCTTTCATCGCTCGTCCCTTGGCACGCAGTGTTTGACTGTGGTCTGGAGGAACAGACCCGGCACTGTCACTCGACGAGGCTCAATGCAGACAAGCTGTGTTGTGGCCCAAGGGAGTCGTGCACACACACACACACACACACACACACACACAAACACAAACACACAAACAGGGAGAGCAGCCCAAGGGAGCCCTCTATGAAAGGATCAGTGTAAACATCCAGTGGCAGTTGAGGTGTTGGTGGCCCTGTGAAGTGGAAGCGGTGCTCAGGGCATGGTGTTGGCTGATAAGCACTACCAAGATACAGGAGAGAAGTGAGTTGGTCATCCCTGTTAAAACACCGGCAGCCACCCATTCCCTAGGTGCCATATTACTGCTGCAACACACTGAGGAGAAGCTTAGACTCCTGCAGGGGAAGTGACAAGTGCACTTATGGTACAAGTTTGAACGAATGTGTGTTTTTATTGTGTACACATCGGACCGTCAAGTCAATCATGCAGTTTCATGAGCTGCTCTGTACGTCAGGGGTTGGTGGGTCAATTAAAATGAGCTCGTCTCCACCAAAAGTACAAAAGCATTGGTGGTTTGGCCAAGTTCCTATCATGGTGTTTTTCGGGTGCACCAGTGGCCTAGTCGGCTCGAGGCCGTCCTGTTGTCTTTGTCGTGGAGTCTCTCCTGTTATGAGGAATGGCCACAGCGTCGGTGGTTTGGTTAAATGCTTTAACTCAACTAAAATACCTATATTTTAATTTTCTTGACAAGGGACCTCTTGTGATGGGGCAAATAATGACTGCTAAAGTGAAAGTAGCAAGATGCCACAAATAAAAGGTCTGAGATAGTACTGTAGAAAGAAGACAGGAAATGAAGGAGACAGCATGCCAACTTGCGATTCACGGTCTTTACCTTTAAAGCTTGATTTATAGCTGTATGTAGGCGCTAGCCTTACATGAGCGGCCTACGCCATTGTGAGCATTTCTACTTGTGCGCTGGTGTGTCTGCATCACGTACACCGCCAAAACGTGACTTGTCACTGGGGTTTATGCCACTGTGTTGAGTTCCTTTGTGTACTTCCTATGTGCTTACTTCAAACAATGGCGACTGAAATTGAGCAGAAAAGAGACGTCAGAGGAGATGATGTACACAGTACAACCATTGAACCGATCGAGGCAGAAGGAATTTTCTGTGCTTGTCTTGTCTGGCAACTGAGAGACGTGGACGAGGAAATGCATTTCAAATACTCTCGGATGTTGGCAGCTAGAGTTGACTATTTGGTTTGTCATCTGCAACCAATTATCTTACATCAGTGTACGCACAATATGCCTAGAGACATTACTCGGAGACTAGTCTCGTGTAGCCAGACCTATCTCCATAGCGTCTGTCTGCGCTGGGATGGAGGTCTGGATTCAATAGCTTTCAGTCCGGTGTAGTGGAAAAAACTCCCTGGCCTGTTTGTATTTCTTTAAACCAATCACAATCACCTTGAGCGGTGCTCCTATAAGGAGGAGTATAAGGCTTTATACCGACACTGCTTACATAGCAACCCAGACTACTCAGAGACTGGCAGTCACCATTCGAGTTTTAGCTTCAGGTGGACGCCAACAAACTGTAGCAGCAAGCCACTGGGGTGTCCCAGTCTCTCCTTGTTTATAAACCAACTAGTTGTCGAAACCAAGATCAGGAAATAGTCATATCCATTTTGCACTGGCACAGACAAAAATGGAAATGACAAATGACTTGTTTTGTCGTTAAGTTTGGAAGACTAACTGATTGAATGGCACACTGTATGACGTATTCTATCTGTCAATAAATAGTATATTGGCGGTTGTTTCATTATGGGCGGCTGTGTCACAGGGGTAGAGTGGGTTGTCCATTAATTGCACAGTTGGTGGTGGTGCCTGGTGTGTGTGTTAATGAATGAATGAAAGGGAAATTGTAAAACGCTTTGTCTGCAAAGGAAGAAAAGCACTATATAACTGCAGTCCCCTTAACCATTATCTACAGACAGATTTTGTTGTCTCTCAGTCAGGGTGAAGACCTACTGGCGGTGTGAAATGCCGACTCCCTTTTATTTTCTAAAGAAAGCAGCGTGACTCTCTTCTTAAGGCGTTATTGGATAGCAGGCAACACGGGCCCGATCCACAACCAGAGAAAATGGACTGGTCGAAAGTTGAAAGATTTTAACTTTATGCAACAGAGGGTAAACTTAGCATGAAAGTGCCAGTGATTTACTAAAAAAAAAAAAAAAGAACTGACAGGAATCCACAAAATGTTGTCTTAACCAGCTGTGGAAAAATCTCTGTGGGAGGAAAAGATCATTATTGAAAGATCATTTTGTATGACTCAAAGATGAAGTGCTGCTGGGCACAAAGTCTGAGATTGTTTAGAAAAAGTGGTGGGTTGCCTATTTACACAATCCGAGAATACTCGCTATGCTTGTAAGCACTGACATGACGAGAGCAACAAGTGACAGTCGCATTATGAGCAAATCTTTGTTCTATGGGATTGAAATGAAAATGTTGAATAAAGCTGCACAAGGGCCTGTATTTATGCTTTAATGAAAAAATGGATGCTGTTTTCTCACCATATAAACTAATAGTGTGTGTTTTTCTGTGTGCATGAGACTTAAGTCCATGGTCAGCTTGCATATAAGCCCCAAATTTCAACTAAATTTCACCCTGCCAGCTCCTTTGGTGATGTAAGGCATGCACTCTCCAGCGAGTGCAAAATAAGCCACTGAGGCCTCTCTGAAATGCACACCATGAACCGTGCATGATGAAACTATTTTGTAAGGATAAGGTTGTCTTGCAAGGTTGTTAACACAGTAAAAAAAAGATGTTATTGAGTTTACTTTATTGCAGTTTATCATCTGATATGCTGTGGGGTCAGGCTGTTTGTCCAGACAGTTGTTTTTCTGTTCAGTTGATTTCAATTCTTACGTTAGCATTAAAAACTTTCTACACAATGCAAAGAGGTGCCAAAGAAGCCCAAAAAGTTACTGCCTCCATTCATGCTGCTAATTTACATCATTACCTCCACAGTATGTTAGATTTGGAAATCAGGCATTGCTCTGACTCTTTTGACTTGCACAAAGCTACGTGCAAAACCTGCATTGACACAAATTTAAAAAAATTACTTTTACACAGACACATAGTGATGAGAAAGATTTGTTTTTCTTGACAGATACACTCAGATCTCTGATCAGGGCCCTGAGAGGGAAACTGGGAGAAAAATAACAAGATCTTTGGAAAGTATATTTATCGTACTGATAACAAACTCCATTTTGCAAAATACAAAAATGAAATCAAATTAAAATATCTGTATTTGTAAATTCCCATATGATTTTTTTTTTTTTTTTTACAAATTTGTTTTGCCTGTGTGGAGAGTGGTAGGGTAGCTTTTTTACTCAAAAACAATCACTCAATCAAAAACCCTCAGTTTTTTATATCCTTTTGTAACAAAATAAAAGCACAGCAGCCAGCAGAGATTCTCTGTTGTTTTTCCATCCATTCCTACATCAAAATCAATTATTCTACCCCTAAATCATCCCTCTATCTTCTCTTTGATTACCTCTCTTTCTCTCTGTCGCCATCATCCTTCACGTTCCTCATTTTCCTTCACAGACTTGCACGCACACACACACACACACACACAGTGCTTTTTTGGATGACAAGACTCAATATTAATTGAGGAAGACTCCACTTTTTAAGAAAGATGGTTTCATATTAAATAATCTGGTTTACTATGTAAGCAGTGCCGGTATAAAGCCTTACTTCCGCTCTGGGAGGAAACCCTGGTGGACAGGAAGTCCCTCCTCCCGGGGCTTAGCGCCACCCAAGACGATTGTGATTGGTTTAAAGAAATACAAACAGGCCAGAGATTTTTTTCCACCTATACCGGAGTGAAAGCTACTGAATCCAGACCTGCAGCGTGGACACAGTGCTGGGGAGATAGGTCTGGCTACGTCAGACTACATATTAAATATCCTCAGCCACATATTCTTGGAAAAATTAAATTAAATGAGGAACTTCACATTTCACAATCAAAGGCTATAAAACACCTTTTGTTAACAGAGATAGAGACGTTTAGATTCGGGTTGTGGCTGACTGGCGGCAATTTGAAGTCGAATGAAGCCCATCCATGGCAGACAGCCCGAAACAATAGTCGCATGCACCACTTCCAGCTGAGGATCCAAAACAGACAAGAAAAGAAAAAAAAATTCTTAGAGAGAAATAATTAGAACTGATGGCATTGTTGAGTTATCAAGGACACGTTCATGTTTTTGTGTTGAGAAATGTGGCGACACAAGACAATGATTCAAACAACATGCAACATACATGGGTTTAGCAGCATCCGTAGCAACCACCATAGAAACAATAGAAAAGTATACATCATATACATTCACTGAATGAAGATTATGAAAATAAAATGCACCCTAACCCTAACCTTAAAACCCAAAAATCAGCTTTTTCCCACATGGGGACACGGCTTTTGTCCCCCATTGTCCTCCAATTAACTGGTCTTTAGTCTGAAATGTGTCCCCGAAGGTAGCCTAATGTCTTGTTCAGACCAGATGCAAATAAATTAATCTACTCGCTTAATTCACGAGACTTTGGATGCTGGAATCTTCCGTTTTCATCGCTTCATTCGCAGGAGTACTCTCGACACTCGCCACGGAAGTTCAGATATTTCAACTCACGTGATGAGCGAATTCGCGAATGACACGCTCATCATTCACGCGATGAGCGAATTCGCCCGACCGGAACTCACGTCGAATCGCATCTTTACATTGACTTTATATGTAATTCATTTGCGCAAATTCATTTATTCGCACCCGGTGTGTACACACTGTAAGTCACAGAATACACACACATACACACATTCCAAACCCTGCCAGATGACTATGTAGTGACTTGGGTCTTTTCCCTGTCTCCTGTATGTAGTGGAGCCTGCTGGTGACTTTTCATCAGTGCCCACTGGTGCACATAATGAAGTGCAAATGGGGCTAATGTACTGGTTGACATGCCAGCTTTTACAGATCAGGCTTGAATTGATTTACCTGCAATTTCAGCTCTGCATTTTTCCAATAATCTGCACATGGAGTATGCAGACATTTCAGACAGATGCATTATTTTGTCCCTGGAGGGCGGCTGAGATTATATGTGAACATAACCTTGAGACTGTGAACGAAACCAAGATGGAATTTATGTTATTTCTGGAATTTGGATTTTCTCAGTAAAGAGCCAATTCTCTGACTTTGCAAACACATTTGTTGCACCATTGTGACAGTTTCTAGACGGACATTGTCTGAAATGTTGCATGATGGCTGACATCTTTCTTTTCACATTGACACTTACTGTACTGCCTTCCCACGGCTCTGCATAAATGTCACAACACTGACAAATACAACAACACATGACATCTAGACCAATAATGTGGCTATACTGTTGCTATGGCCCACTCAGCTCACTCAGCACCGGCAGGAAGCATTTAATCAATTACTTCAGGAATATTGATAGTCCCCAACGTCAGGACAGCTGAATGACATACTGTAACATTTGACCCCTGATCGTGATCACCTGCACCACCGGACCACACATCTGCAGGCTCAAAGCCGCAGTCAGTAAGTCAATAAATCACTCATAGATGAAGTCAGGAGAGAGCAGGCATTTAGTCCCTTCTCAGCAACCCTGGCTCCCAGTGCCATTAATGCAGCACGCTCCATCAGTCCTAGCTGGCTTTTGTGTTTGTCCCCAGCGTGTCACATCCTTCAAAAACTCCCACAACAGTGTATTCATACAATTTATGATCTAATTAGAGGGCATAATGAATAGTCAACCATTTGCAACGATCGTGATTAAAATGTTTTAGCGATTGCCAAAGATTAATTGTTTCAGTAATGGCTTCAGATTGATGTAATTTGCATACGTACGGCAATTATGCATTTTTGTTCTTCCTCTCCTTGATGTGCATGCTGCAAAAGCTGTTTTCTGTCACTACTGTATATTTTCAGTCAGGAAGTCATTTCCAACTAAAACTTTTGTTAAAAAAAAACAAACATCTAAACTATCAGAATTAAGTTCAAAATGTCGATGACATGGACTAGGGGTGTCACGATTCTCCAAATCCACTATTTGATTACACTTAAACCTTCTATATATGAAATTGACTGCAGTGCTGCTGTACAGATGAAGCCACCTATAATTTCCCATGCCTCAGTGACAGGACCTTGCCTGGTCAGTGGCTGGAATTAAATGAATTTAAATTTAAATGTAATTAAATTAAGTTTTTTTAGTGAAGGAAGCACCACATCGTGGTGACACCCTGCAAATGAATGAATGAGTGTGTTTACAGTGGAATCTAGACAAAAGCCAGCTAGTGGCCGGAGGTGAGCTGGGAACAAGCTGTATGTAGAAGCTGAATAGGGATTTCTGGCACAACCTCACCTACTTCCAAGGTACAAGGAGAAGGGAAAAAGTCCCAAAACATTCTTTATACTTCAAGCAACACTTAGTATAGGACAACTTTACTGTCAGACCAATGTGTTTCCACTTGTAACCACCATCAGGGTCATCAGTATACTACTGTATGTGCCCAGTCGCATCAGTGTAAATCTGTGTAACCCTTCCTACATCAGGTTTACCAACTTGCCATAATCTGTCTCACTACATCCTGAGATTATACTGTTTGGCCCCCTTCTGCGTCCATCCAAATATTGGATCAGTCCTGGATCATCCGTCCGGCCCAACGAATCCAATGCAAAGTCTAATTTTTATCCCCTGCATGCAACCTTATGTCAAATAGGTTTTACTGGAAGCAGTGTCTGCATGTGTTTGCCCTATCCCCTATTTAACTGTCTCGGCTTCCATTCAAATGGCAGCCACAGGGATCAAGCCTCTGTCTGCTACAACATGACCTCATTTCTTCAGCTAATCTACAGCAGCAGCAGCAGTCGTAGTGAGTTCCTGAAATCCAGCATTAAAGCAAATGTAAAATTGGAAGTTTTTAGTACACTGCTTGGCGTACATTTCTGCAATTAGGAAAAATAAAAAATCAAAACCATATTTGTGTAAATCTGAAATCCTGTGGGGGTCGAAATACCCTGCATGTAGGGCACCAGATTGGTGATGTTCTTGAATATGAGTCTTGCGTCGTGACGGGAGCCGGGCTGTCATTTACTGGAGGTAACTTGCTCTCGGCCACTGTGGGTGTTGCGCTGTCACACCCCTCAGTGTCATCATCCCGTTGGCCTGCTTTCATGTACACACACACACACACACACACCCACACACACACATGGCGCTCT
>JAOVVB010039592.1:0-15195 GCA_028570985.1 Heterobranchus longifilis
GTGGTGGAATGTAACAAAGTACATTTACTCAAGTACTGTACTTAAGTACAAATCTGAGGTACTTGTACTTTACTTGAGTATTTTCTGTCAACTTTATACTTCTACTCTATTACATTTCAGGTCGAAATATGGTACTTTTTACTTCACTATATTTAGTTACTTTACTAATTAAGATTTGCTGCATTTCCTTCCAATTATTTTATTTTTCTGCATTGAGTACTTTTACTTTTAATACTGACATTATCCTGATTATACTTACAGACTTCTACTTAAGTACCATTTCCAATGCTGGACTTTTACTAGTAATGGAGTATTTTTACAGTGTGGTATTAGTACTTTTACTGAAGTAAAGGATCTAAATACTTCCTCCACCTCTGCATAAAGTTGCTGTTTTTTAATGTGAAATGAGTCCAGATTAAATACAGTAATCACCACATTGTGCCAACATGAGTAAAAAAAAAAGCATACTATTGCTATTTACTAGTGCATTTATATAACAGTGCTGTCTGTGTAAGAACTGCTAAATATATTTTTTTTTTTTTCAAATCTTGGGGGCATTTCTTCCCCTTGATCACAGTTTTAGGGGCATTCTGAGCTTTCTTGGGGCATTTTTGCCCTTTGCCCCTTTAATTTCTGACATGAGTGTTGTTTTTTTCCCCCCATTAAATTTCTGAAGACGTGCACACACACCTTGAGCGTAACAGTGAACACCAGCACAGTAAAGACGAGAGTCCCGAAGGTCCAGTTCCCAAACATCTGCGAGGGAAGAGAGGAAGAAGAGGGTTAGCGGCCACATCAGTCACACACCCGTCTCACCCTGCATCCATGGATTAGTGAACACCCTACGGTTTTATCCTATGGTTTTTTAAAGTGCATATATATGAGCACAAAAAAAGGAGCGAATCATATCTGCTGTGGTGAGAGGTGAGCTGTTTGTTTCTTTGAAGCTTTGGGACCAATAAACTGAGAATATTTTCACATCCAAATGTTTCTACCTGCTGAAATCCTAGAAAGGTTTCAGCAGACATCAGGAGCGAACAGATGGGATGGGAGAGAATGAAAGTGGGGGGGAGGGGCGGAGGGAGAGAGAGATCAAGATGAAGAAAGCAGGGAATTTATGTAATAACCACAGCTGGTTGTTGGTACCGGTGCACCTATCTTTGCTAGAATTCCCTCAATCATAAATCCTTTTCTTTATGGATGAGAAAAATAGTGAGAATTCCCATTTTAAAACAGTTTTTTGTTTGTCACCAGGAGGGTTGCAACGGTTTCACAGTACGAAAACCATCTCAGAATATATCACGGTTTCACGGTATAATAATAATAATAATAATAATAATAATAATAATAATAATAATAATAATAATACATCAGATTTATATAGCGCTTTCCTGGGTACCCAAAGACGCTTCACACACATAAGAACAAGTACAAAAAAAAAAAAAGCTGACAAACAAAAAATGGCAACTCTACTCTACTTTTAGGATCCACCAATCAAAAGAATCAAAATAGTTTTTCATAACAATGAATCCAAGTTGTGAAAATTGCTTTGTGAAATTGATTGCTCGTCAAACCGGAACTGGACATTTCATTGTAATAAAATATATTTTCTTATTACCTGAAACCGGTACTAAAGGTGTGCTTGTTTTTGTTAACTTGCTGCCTACAAAATGGAAGTATCCTCACGTTTTTCTGTTTATTTTTCAGCCCAGGACAGCAAGGGCTCCTATATATGGTGAAAATATATTTATTTATGTTTTTATTTGGCGGGGACAAATGTACATCATTTAAATATTGAGGGGGGCATGTGTAAATCTACACCTATGCCGTAGATGAGCGAATGTACACGGTATGATAAAGTTTCATACCATGGTACACCGTGAAACCGGTATATTGCCGCAACCCTCCTCACCCGTGCACAGAGTACAGGATGAAAACAGTCTAATCCCTGGATGCTGGAGCAGTGAAATTAAAACCCAACCATCCCCAAGAACTGCTACCACAAATACATGGACATACAAATACACACACACACACACAGATGCACAAACACGTTAGACAGAACAACAAACAGATGTTGGATCTTAATCTGAAGTACATACTAGCATTACTCTATTTACTAGCACAACGAAACACAAGGATAATGTGGGGGAGCGTCTATAAGGTTTCTACCATGTCAGTGGAGTTGTTAATATCAGGTACTGTGTAGGATTCAGGGCTTTACAGAGATTAGGGGGAATAATGGAGCACTAGAAAACTACACATTCAAATGAAAGTGCATGGATGATGTGAAGTGAGAAGGGATGAAACTGGATGAAACGGTCAAACTGAAAGCTTAAACGGTACGACAGGAACTAAAAAAGCGTGAAAGACAGAGAGAGCTGACAGGGAGGGGAGACAGGCTTACCATCTGTGTGTTGGTGGTCATAAGCTGAGGAAGAAGAAGAAGAAGAAGAAGAAGAGGAGGAGGAGGAGGAGGGAGAAGAAGAGGAGGAGCAAAATAAAGAGAGAGGAAGCAGAGAGAAGGAGGGGGAAGAAAAGAGAAAGGAATCAGGACAAAGGGTAAAATGAATTTCAGGATGTTTCAACTTAAAAAACAGGACCAAAGGCAATAGAAAACAGTTGACATGATACAAATTAACAATACAGAGAAAGATGCTATTGCGTTGTCGATATGAATGGAGATCCAATGTTGCTGACCTACAGGGGGGCCCGGGACAGAAACCTTACTGTTACAGATCCATAATAACAAAAACATGACCACAAAGTCATCCTGTGACACAGAACTTCTCTTTCATGAGAATCCAATGGAGATGGATGAGTGTTCGTAAACTTTGTGTCCATTATTCTCTTTTAATTTCCCTCGAACACCCCACAAGCTGTTCTATTTCTACTCGTTTCACTGAACGACAGATATCTCACCGCCTCTGCTGGCACAGAGACAGAGGCTCACCTGGCCATTGCTGGTGAAGGTGGTGTTGTCAAACAGGAAGTAGGCACCAAAGAAGAAGATAACAGCGTCGAAAACACCCAGGCACGTCCAGTAGAGGAAGACAGGCCAGCGGAGCAGGGAGTTCTTCGCTATGTCCCTAAAGAAAGAAAGGCAGAAAAAAAAAGAACAGTTGAGAAAAATATGCGATCAGAAATGTCACGGAAAAGATGCAAATATTATTGTATACTGTGCCGACCTGTACAAGGAGGGGTCCCTCTTGAGCGTCTCCATGGTGACGTGCTGCTCGACCAGGCTGTAGAGGAGGATGGGGAGTGAGGTGAAGCTGATGTTGTACAACGTCAAATAGGCGGTGTCGTACAGAGGCTGCGGAGGGACAAACAAGACAATACAGACGGCATCAGACATCTGGAACTGAAAGGCCGTCTTTTTACAGTTCTTCTGGTCTCTGCTAAAGATGAAAGTACACGGTTACTGTGACCGAACAAGCAAAGAAAAGAGCGATGACTACAGACAATGACGTTTCAAAAACAAGTTAAAGTGAGATCCAAAACACACCTGCAATTACCGCTTATCTCCACCAAAGAGAACGAAACGGAGATCTTTGTAACTTTAAAGCTACATTAATTTCACATCTTGACAAATTATCATCTGATAAAGCTGATGCACATAATAGCTCTCATTTACAATTGTGGTTCTTGCTATTTGACAATTGTAAGTCTCTTTTTCTGTCTCCTTTTAGCTCTGTTTTGGTCTCCACCAACTCGTGAGAAGTCCTTTCTGCTTTGTGACCAGCTAGTTGCTAACTTTTTCTGAGAGCCATTTGACACAATGACGTGGGTTTATTAGAGCTGGAAACAAGATCGATGAGAATGAAGTTTGTGGGCCGTAAAATCAAAACAACGAGTTAAAAGAGGTGAAAATGCTCAGCAGAGATCCCCCCCCCCCAGAATATTATTCACTGGATTAATGAGGTAAATGCATGTGGAGGTCCTGTCTCTGTAAGTGAGGGAGAGGTTGTGTGTGTGTGTGAATAAGTTAAATGCAATGTATAGTATTTCTTATGGCACTGTTTTATGTTAGTTATACTGTGAATATGGAAAATGAATAAACAGAATTTTCCAAAATGCTCAGTGGAGCTGAGGAGAACTGCAGAGTAGGGTGATAATTCTGTGGGTTCACATTTCACGTAACACACAGTCATTTGATCTATTGTTAACATGACATTAAAAAAGGATTAATTACTATATGAAGCTAGTTGAATGCATGACCCTGTGAGGATATGTAACAGTGCACATACTGCACATACTGCACTGTGTGCCTGCTGCCTCAGTATAAAGTACACACCTGCTGGGAGAACCCGCAGAAGAACTGGTACAGGAACTGAGGGAAGATGAAGCATACATTCTGGAAAGATTTAAGAAGAGAAAAAAAAAAAACAAATAGAGAAAATGATAAGCTTGTGACAAGTACACGTGAAGAGATTTGAAGAATCTAAAAATGCTACTATCTACACATTTCTGTTTATGCAGAGATTGTGTGCTATAAGCTCAGTGAGTGGGCCGCACAGAGCTGGCCTGCCAAAAGGAAAAAATGAATCAGTTGGCAGGGCACTGCCGCCCACACTGATCATCGTAGCCATGAATCCAGGAGAGAATGTTGCACCAGGGATTCATGAATCCGGTAATCTGTCAGAGTAGCTGCAGAATCTGGTTCTTTGTAACTCAGTGTTTCACTGGGAATTACGATAAAGTGATTAAGACGTGTGAGCCAGTGGAGCGCACAAGGCATTCGTCTTGTACCTTGTAGAAGAAGTACTGAACAAGTTCAGCAATTCGGATGTAGTAGTAGTGGCCGTGGACGAGCAGCATCTTCTTCAGGTGTTTGAACTTCGGGATGGCGTAGTCGCTGTTCCTCGCCGCCTGGCGGCCTTCTTTACCCATGATGCCTTTAGGAAAAAAACAGAGGCTGGTTACATATAATCTACACAGCCATGAGTGTAACACGAGAAGGTGGTTTTACTGAATATAGAGACTAGAGCCCAACCATAGACGGTATAAAAACAATGGACAGAGTGACGTCACCTATTGGTTTGTAGGCCGTTTTGAAGCCACAAGTTTGGAATTTGGCCGTCGCCATGTTGACTTTTTGGAGCCAGAAGTTCACATCAGTGACGTCTCGTCCAGTCTTGTCAATGTCTGCTGGGTATTCTTGTTTGTTTTCTTATATTTTTTTGTTTTTAACATGTTTGAAATAAAATCTAACTAATATACAGAATATAGGTGAGCCAATACTGGCTTATCACCAACACATTATATCTCTGTATGTGTTTGCAAACAGTCAAAATAAATCTACTTCATGCATGTTTTATTAGCTGGATTTGTAGGTACATTAAAATCAAGTTTAATATATTTGTATATGTTTTAGTAGGTTATTTTCTAATTAGAATTATTTAATTTCCTTTGAGGTTTTCAGTTCAAAAATGTCTAAATTATATTTACTGCTGCTATGATCTTTGATAACAAAAGTTTACTGACAAATGCCTAAAATGTTTGTTTACATTACAGTATGTGTTTGTGTAAAATAAAAAATGTGATGAAATAAAGTGGCACACTGAGCATTGCCAGATCAGAATGACCCAAATGTCTTCACCACATTTGTTTTACTCTCAAACATCAATATCAGTCGGCTTTAAAAATCAATTTCAATTCATTCAATTCAAAATATTTTATTTGTCCCCGGGGAGGCACGTAGAGTAGTACAGTAATAGTAGTATTAACCCTGCGCTGTGTGCGGTATCTCAGAGCCTGTGTGTCTGTGTGTGTGTCTGTGTGTGCGTGTGTCTGTGTGTGTGTGTGTGTATGTGTGCGTGTGTGTGTGTGTAACTCATCATTAACTCGTCAGTGGGTTGACCCGGGCTCAGGTATGCTTACAACTAGAAGATATCACGGGTTAATAACTTACAGAAACATTGCGTGCAACAGTCCACCTTCTCTTCCTCTCTCAAAGACACACACACTCTCATACACACACACACACTCAGATACACGCACACACACAAGACCAAAGCATGATTCCCTCCAGCTTACGTCTGGCAGAGATAATAACAAAGTAACAAGCCTTTCAGTAACGGTAATTTAGTTACGTAATTATAAAAATAGAATACAAGTTACTGCCCAACACTGATAATGATATATAATCCTTTTAATCCTGACATATAATCCTCAATTTTATTATCAGAGTCTGCAAGTGATATCCCACTTTAAGGACATATCTATTTGTAAATAACTTCCCAACATTTTGGGAAAACAAGTTTTCTTTCCTTAGTCTCTCATCTCATCTCATCTTCAACCACTTATCCGGGTTCGGGTCGCGGGGGCAACAGTTAGTGTCTTTCCTTAGTGTTAGATGAAAATATACTGCCAGCAGCCGGTTAGCATAGTTTAGCACAAAGACTAGAAGCAGGGGAAACAGCTTTACAGAAATGTTAAAACAACAAATTGTGGTTTTACACGGCGTTACGTGTGGGACTATTTCTTATTTCTTCCTGGAGTCTTGGCATCACTTTGAGGTAGAACAGAAAAACCAGCAGAGACTCAAAGAAATAGTTCAGCACATAACTATTAAATACAACTTGATGTTTTTACGCTTTTGTTTTTATATGAATACACAAATAACATTATTATATTTTAATTACTGAACAATGGAGGTGCTGGGTCAGTGTATTGGTGAAGGCCCACCCACCAATGAAAATGAAACATTAAGTGGTCAATTTATTTTGTCAGAAAAAACAGAAAACGAGAAATTGAGCAGAATTTGTTTTTTGTTTTTGCCCAAAGTTTAAATAATGACCTGTTTTTGGTTTCTGCCTGTGATTTTATTTTTTGTTCTACTAAATAAAAAATGAAAAATGAACCATTTTTTAAAAAGATTTCGCTCATCCCTTTTTGACCATGAAAAAGAAAAAATGCCTTGTATTGTTAATTCGAATTTTTGTATTTTAAAATGAAAATCAAATTATCACTCGTTTTTTGCTTTTACTCATTTCTGAATGGAAACTCGAATGACCAAAAGACACACTGACCGCGCTGGCAGCCAGATTTTGTTACCTGGATGTGAAAATAAATATGAAACGAAATCTGGACAACAAACAATATGGTATTGTTACTGTGTACTGGGGTTGTGGTCTCTCTTTTTGTTGTCCTTCAGTCTGTTAAATACAGGTATATGCACACACAGTTACCCAACAGAGTTCATTCCCATGTCAGTATGACAAAGGACGCAGCAGGCCTGAGCAACATTATGCTGCTGCTGGTGGTCGAGAGAGAGAGTTAGGCAGTAAACAGCTCATTGTTTGCTGTTCTTTGTAAAAGTCTTTGGTCCCCCTCTGCATTCCTCTCTTTCAAACCTTTTACTTGCTCATAATATATCCTCAGAAAAGAAGAGGCCCTCGCTTTACATCATTGTTTACCCAGAATGCTTTGGGGGTATTTGAGTGTGAGTGGGAACAAGCTGAAAGACGCGGAGAGAAAACGAGCCGCAATTAATCTCATAGACTGCTATACAGTCAAAGGTTAGGTTCATTCAGTGATCCTTCTGCCCTGTGTTTACTCGGTTGCCACGGTAACACAGTGACAACACACAGTCCGATTGTATGCGGTAGCAAATAATAACTTTTGGGGTTTGTTTAGTTTTTTTAGAGAGAACAAAATGATGTGCCTAACAGACGGACAGCAGATGGAGAAGTTTTAGAATGATGTAATATTGTTGTTTTCTGTGTCATGTGTACATGTGTAACTGAATCTATTCGAGTGCATGTGTGTTACCTATCTTGTCCTTTTGTCTCTGTATTTGTATGTAATTGTGCATGACGGTCCATCTACAGTGTTAACAGAGGTCAGCCAGTGTCTGTCATCACACCAACACCTCCCCATAACCTCACTGAGTGTGTGGGCGTGACAAACCCGTCACAGTCATCTGCAGAGCAGTCATGCAGGACAACGTCTTGACTCCTGAAGTAGACACACACACACCAACGGACTTCTGCCATTTAACTCCTGTTATTAGCTCCCAGTTAATCTAAAACTCTAGGTTCTAGTTATTATGTGAAAGCTGGATTGTCAACATGATCTCATAGAAAAGTGTATAAATAGCACGCCACCTTTCGCGTGTTTTCCCTGTCGTGTAATGCATTTTAAGCTTTTCGGCTGTCATTTTACCACCTGTTCTCATTCCCAATTCATCACATAGGCTACAGATGCTTCAGGAATGGACATCCCATCCACATGGATGGGTTTACAGTTGAAAGCCCAGTGCAACTACCTGGCATAGAATGACACACGAAAAATGCTTTGTGATAACATGCGAAATGACTTAACAAATTGACGTGTTATTCATACGCCATTTCCTGAGACCAGGCTGGATTGTACATGTGATTCACGTGGGACTACCTCAGCTGGGTCAAATATGAATACCTATCAACGTCTTGTGGTAAATGTCCACCCGTTTCCCCTATTCTTTAGCACATCCTCTCCAGTGGAAGTGCTGTCCCCAAGGGAGCTACTTTTAGCAACGACTAACAGACAGGAAGTGTCACAGTCTGTTCCTTTCTTCTCTAAGTGCTCTACATGATGTGCTGCTGGATTTCAACAAGTGCTACAGAGCAACACACTCTTCTCTGACTTTCATTTCTGAGACAGATGATGGACAGATAATATGTGAATAACTATGTAGTCAAAAGCCAGTTTACATAGTTATTCATCATTTGCAAATATTAGCACTTCACTCCCCCTCGTGGAGTTCCAGAGTCTGCTCATATCTATTTCACAGTATTTGCCAAAGTCATTACACAAGACACAAGAAATCAAATCAAATTCTTTAGATGTCATGCCCTGGGGGAGAAAATCCACTGTTTTATAAATCTGAATTTAATCATTAGGATCTAAACTATTTCCTTTATCCAAATCTCCAAAACAGCCCGACTCAGACAGCCAGTGCATGCCGATGAATTTTGCCAGTGGTAGGTCAAGCAGCAATAATGCAGCTCAGTGCTGAGTCTACAGAGTTCTTCCCAGCAGCTGGCTTATTTGGCCTCCGATTATTGTGATATGACCAAAAAAGGTCTTTCACTGCTCACTGCTACTGGAATCCAGCCTTTATCTCACACCCACATGGAGCCGGACTGTTGCAAAATGTTGCTGAAGGTCAACACAGGAGCTTTGGAAATAACTGTGACGAATGAGAGGGATGGGATGGGTGGGATGAACAGAGGGTAACAGTGGTTGCATTTAAGTGCATGTGAGCATGTGACCTTTGAAAGCAGTTAGGTACAGTGAATGATGAGACCTTTAGGTCCTTTTTGGGTAATTATTAACTAACCCACCTGATACAGGGCAGGTGTGTGGGAACAAAAAGCACTGTGAAACAAGTTATTTTATCTGTCCTGGCAAACACGCCCTGGAGATTACCTTGACATGACAGCTAGACAGAGTAGCCGAAACACAAGAAGAGTTATATGGGCTTAACTGAGGTCATGCCAAAACCAGGCACTGATCTATTCCTCTGGTCAATGCCCTCTCTAATCGCACTGTGCAAACAAGTCTGTAAAATAATGAGGAACAACTTCAAAAGAGTGTGAGAAACTGAAACTGTTAGTTCAAATTACAGTAGATAGTTTGATCACAGCCTCATAAAGTGTCAGTTTCAGCCCAAATGCTGTGTTCTTACGTAAGCAGGCTAAATAGCGCTGTGGTCTTGCTGTGGTCTTTGGGGCCAACTTTGTGCTTCTGGACACATAAACTTGGACTGCTATGAAAGGGGGACTCCTGCAGTGATCTCATTTTAAAAGCATTTTTCTTTTTGGTCAAATGAGCTCACTAAATCGACCCTTAATGTTTTGTCCCGACTTCACCTAATCTGGTGAGCCTCTGGAGAGTTGGCTCACAGATCATCACATCCTCTGCGCTCAATTTCAGATGCCTAAGTTATCAACAAGCCTTCCTTATAAGAGCAGAGAGGAGAGTCCAGCTCCGTGGTGTTTCCCACTGGGAGAGTGTGAAAGGAATACCCTCGTATTTAGTTTGCTACTGACGCAAAATGTGACTCCAACTGTGAAACAGATATGACAGCATTGATATTTCAACTTCCCGGTCTGATGCACAGTGACAGATGATCTGACCCACCAAAACCCAAAAAACAGAACCAGATGTGTGAACACATTATCATAATGCTGCCTCTGCTCCTGGTCTGCCACTTTCCACTTTCCTAACTATTGATGAATTGACTTGACATTTCAGGATAATCATGGTCACCAGAGATTGCATACTGAGTTAATCCAGTGACTTTTCATCGAGCACCACCATGAGGTTGAGACTGAAATACAGTATCTCAACAGGTATGACTCGTGTTTAGTGCAAATTAGCAAATGTTAACATGCTAACATGCTAAACTAGCATTACCTTGCATCAGCATGTTAATATTGTCATTGTGAGCATGTTAGCATGCTGACTTTAGCATGTAGTCTCAAGGACCGCTGTGCTAGACCTGTATTAATTGATTTTTGGCCACACAGGGACAGCACTGATACTGTATACTGACACCTTGTAAACTTTATATGGCGAAAAAGTTAGTAAGCACCTATTTACACATCCAGTAGACACACAACATTAGGCTACATTCATCATGTGTTCTCCAGTGTTGCCATATTGGGCTGATTTCCGCCCAGTTGGGCTACTTTTGATTACATTGGGCTGGGAAAAATAGCATTGGGCTGGTAGATGAAATTTGGGCTACTTTTGTCAACATCTGGTTGTTTTTTGAAAATATTGTGAAAACAATATTACCAAACAATTTTATGGTCAAAAACACAAAATTGAGTAAACCCCGTTTTGTCCATTCAGTCATATTATTGACTCATTTAATTTGAGAAATATTTGATTGACATTAGTTGCATTCAGTCATTAAATAGGTTGGATTTTGGT
Organism: Heterobranchus longifilis; assembly: GCA_028570985.1. Classification (NCBI taxonomy): domain Eukaryota; kingdom Metazoa; phylum Chordata; class Actinopteri; order Siluriformes; family Clariidae; genus Heterobranchus; species Heterobranchus longifilis. The sequence goes on from JAOVVB010039592.1 coordinate 10,930, forward strand.
GTTTTTTGTGGCTCACATGTCAGATGTCAGAGGTGCATTTTGCAATTTGTGTATTTGGTTGTCTGACTGCACTCTTTGTGTGTTGCAATAGCATTTATCTAACGTTTTATCTTTGGTTATTTGATGCAGATATGAAGCTTTTGTTTATGGTGTAGTTTATATTGCATATGTAATGGGTTTTATGGTTTCACACAGGTTTCTGGCAAGGTTATGATTTGGGCTGTTTTTTATTGAATTGGGCAGGTTTTAGGCTGTGATTGGGCTGGAAACTGTCAATCTGATCTGGCAACACTGGTGTTCTCTTGTTCTAGCTTTAGCTTAGCCAGAGAAAAAGAGGCTGTAGATATTTAGGCTTTAGGTAATATCCTCAAAAATATGTATTAGAGCAGCTTTTAGTACAGCCTCACTCACAATGAGCATGGGTAGATCTCGTCCTCTGTTTTCTATCTTTACATGAACAACAGTATAATGTTGAGGAGTCACTCAAGCTCTTTCTGGCTGCTTGTGTCAGTATGCATTGTCTGTTGTTAATTATGTTTTAGGTATTACCACCATGTCTACCCTTTTCTCATCCATCTTCATCACTGGACAGGATTATCCCGAGAACTTTTTTTTTTAAACCAGTCACTCCTCCTTGGAAAACCTTTAAATCCCCAAATTGGTACTCACAGCTCTCCCTTATCCCATGAATTATGGGAGACAAAAGCACATGTGTCTAAACCTAAGACACACACATTTATGGCCTCACCCTATCTCAGAATAATCTGCAGACTGGTAGCTGGATAATGCCGACCCAAATTTAAGATGAGCTCACCGTCTGCTGTCTCCAAACAGCAGAGAAGAAGCCCTGTCCAAAGCCTGGGCATGTCAAACAACAACAAACTGACATGTCAAATAAATTATAAATGTGTCTCATGTTAATAACCGAAGGATTTAGATGGAAAAAAAGCTATTTTCTCCTGAGTAGTTAGATTAACTGTACCCACAGTTAATGAAGTCGGATTGCATGATGTGCACCTGTCTCAAACGATAATGAAACGATAACAAGAATGTTGTGGAAATCTTTTCAAAATGATGTCAGTTTGTATAACCCGCACCTTCCTCCCAATGACATCACTGTATGATCCTATATAATCCCACAGGCTTTCTTTGACCGGAGGGCTTCACACGGTATGTGTATATGTGCACAAGTGATGTAAGCCACAAACATGGCAATGTCTCATTGGCTGTAAAAAATATTTAAACAAACCTGAACTTGCTGGGGATAATAGAATGTTTTATCTGGTTTAGGAATGTGTAATTTCTTTACGGCCAGGAATAGTCGGCATTAGACTCAAGTCAGGGATAAATAAATGCCCGGCTATAAATGGGACATTCCTCCTTTCTCTGATGCATGTCTTTCTTCACTTCAAGCATAATATGAACCAAACTGACGTTTCAGTGAGCCAGACTTCTGGAAAACCTCATGAGACCAGTTTGCTTGCCAATTTTATGGAGAAAAAAAAGAGAGGTTTGGAGTGGAAGACAGAGGTGAGAGAGGCGAGGAGAAGGAAAGAGGGGAGAGAGTGTGAGAAAGTGTTGAGATAATGGAAGATATAATTATGGTAGCTGCTAATTAAAATGACTTAGTGCCATGGTAAGCCTTTCACATGACCCGCTTCAGATGATGCATAATGAACAAACAACCTGCATCTCCGTAAGGAATCACTGCAAAGCCAATTAGCAATATGGCAATGTTGTCAGTGCACGTGGAAGTTCATGTTTGCACCAAAACATTGTCATTGTACATAATCTGGAGTTATCACCATGTTTGGTTTCTGGCCACTAAATGTCCATCCAATATCGTATTGATTTTTTATTGCAGAGTTAGACGACAAATTTGATGCCACTCTCATATCTGTCAGTTATGTATAGAACTAGAGATAGGTGACAATTATCTTAGCTTAGCATAAAAACAGGAAGCTGGGGGAAACAGTAAGTCTGGCCCACTGCAAAATTCATAAATACAATTAACACTGTATCTGGTGTTTAGCTATCCCGGCGCTGTTGGCTCCAGCTCCATGGTTACACAACAAGAGATTAGGCCTATTCATCTTCTCCTCTAACTCTCAGTAAGATTGCCAATAAGCACATTTCCCTAAAAGTCCAACTCTTCCCTTTAACAAAAAGCAAGGACAATATTTCAAGCAGCTGTCCTTGGCATTGTATACTTTTTAAGGCAATGTTAGCATACGTGTTACAGGTCAAATACAAGATCATCTCGTCCCATTGTGCATCAGAAACCAATCATTTGTGATCCAGTCAGAGCTGGCAGTAACTCATACTCTTACATTTACAGGCTGACTGTTAACGACTGCAAAACTAGTAAGTGCCTCTTTCTGTCATTTTTATGTGGTGATAAATCAGCTGGGTTTGTTTGCCTGTTCTGTGCAAGAGGACAAATCTCTCAAACTCTGAGTGCTCGCCTTATGTAATGCTGCCGTCTGTGGGGTTTCATGATAATGCTAAAGCATATAACCCCATCTGTGAATAATGTAGGACACCTGCAGGTTTAAAAGTCTTAATTTATACACACACATGAATTCACACAGATTCATTACAAGCATGGCATTAAGAGCCTTCCAGGGGGCAAAGTTAATAATGCTTGACATAAATAAATCGAATAATACAAAGACGATACTGTGTTCTTCCAACCAAACTCTAATACCAAGATATTCAATCAAACCTTTAGAACAATTTAGCTGATTCATTTGTTCTGAACATACTCTCAAAGAATGCAGACAATACAGGTCTTTCACTGCTTGGCCGGAGCGCAGCCTGGCTTGCCCAAAGGGGGGTAATGTGGTTGGGTGAATCTGAATTTCTGAAAGCCCTTCAGTTCAAGTTCAGCAAAGAGTCTTTCTGAGCATCTTCACGCTGAGGAATCTAACAGATGATCCTGCCAGGAACCACACAGAGTTCTTACTCAAATCAAGCCATGCTCCAGAGGGATAATCACTGACATATGCAGTCAGTATGGATGCCCGCATTCTGTACCAATACAGGAAGTAGCGTGCAAGTTACCAGAGTTTCTGTCCCATTACAAAACTTGCTTTTTTATCAACCTTATCCATAAACATGCATACCCATAGTTTATTTGACATTACCATAGCACAATCTTTCTGAACTTACTGTAAACATGTGGGCATTTGGACGCCAAAGAACATCTGGGGTCACCATGTTTGGCTTCAGGGGCGGTGTTACAGTAACTTCTTATCTTAAGTCTTAAATTAAGATAGAAAGAGTCGAAGATAGGATTATTCCCAATTTGGTCTTACTGATGCAAATCCTTACTAACTTTAGTAATCCTATCTTATTTTACTTCATCCTCTCAGGATAGGAAATCCTAAATACTCAATCCAACATCGGTTATCAACTTTTATGTCTGTTACCTAGCAACCGATGCTACTTTTCTCATCTTGCTGGCCTAAACAACTTTGTAATTGTTGCTTTTCTCATTGAAACATCCAAAAAATATTGAGCAAAAACAACGATGGGGACTTCAAAACAGATGAGTTAGAGGTGTTGGTAACATCTGTAGAGGAATCCAAATGCTCTTTCTGGGAAATTTACAACAATGCTAACAGTCTCCGCCGTAGCCTATCTGGGGCAGAAAATAGGGAAAAAAAGAAAAAGAAAATAGGAACTGAAAAGAGATACAAAGAGGAAAGCAGCTTTGTTGGTTGTGTACAAAAGCAGCTATACGGATTAAACAAGTCAGGTAACACTACCTGCGGAAGAGTAAAAGTTAGGACAGCTTAACAGTTATCCTAAAGTTAGGAGAGTTTATTTAAGATTTTGGAAAGTTAGAATGCTTGTGTAATACACTTTTCCTTAAGTTAGGATAGGAACATTGAATTAGGAACTGTTCATCTGTAGTGTTTTTTTTCCTAAATCAGGCACTAACCCTCATTACCATCACACAGTTAAGATAGGATCTGCAAGTAAAGAAGTTTCTGTAATATGGCCCCTGCCCACCAAATGTAAGACCATATTAACTCTCTAAGTATTGGTCTCCACTGAATCTCATGGAAAATATCTGCCCCTTAAGCTGTTAGCTATAATTGCTAACTTTGTCTGCTGTTTGGTGCTGGGCAGGTAGCACGTAATGGGTTTGCAGAGCTTTTTTTTGCTGAAAACAGCTGGCAGCTGCATCTGGAAACAAGGTTGATGAGAGTAAAGTTGTGGGCCATATCGCCAACACAGTGGGCTGAAAGGCCATATAAA
>JAOVVB010039610.1:0-30041 GCA_028570985.1 Heterobranchus longifilis
TTATGCTCTTGTAAAGCACTTTGTGACTTTTGTCTGTGAAAAGCGCTATATAAATAAACTTCTTCTTCTTCTTCTTCAACTTAGTAACCACCAGCAGTGACAACCACTCAAAGCAGCCCCCGAGCAGTTCAGAGCCAAACGCCAGTCAGCGCACGATAACTTTCAGGTAAGATGACTTTTAAAGCTTTTTGCTATAAGTGACAGTGCTTCTCTTGTCGTGATGTAATTTTTTGGTGGAATGGAAATGAAAGTGAAAGGTTCTCTCTGCTGCCAAAGTTAGCATACATACTTGTGCATCCCAGGGGCTGCTGCTACATTCCAAGGTTGCATGGTCATATTGTCGGTGTAGTTTGGGGTTATAAGGCCGGCTGCCACCAGCTCCTGCAGGCTCCAGCTCTCCTCTCTCCACGAGCCAGTCAGCATGCTGCTGTTCATTCATATTAGTTTGTCACAGGTGCACTTACATCAGGTTCCTATCATTTGCTTTTGGCATTGCAAAATTTAGCTTCACATTTTTGTTTTCTTGATCTGGTCCCAAGGAAGAACACACTTTTCTGCATGTATGGAAATAAGGGCAACAACTTTTACAGTCACTTTTTTTTGGGATTGGATGGTTTCTCAACAGGAGTCAACACAACCATCATACGATGGATAAACAAAAAGACTATTGCTATTTCTGTCTCTTTCTATCCTTTTTTTTCTCTTTCTCAGTGTCACTCATCTTGTTAAATGATGAGAGTTGTTAAATGTTAACATCAGTTCCCCCTTTGGATTGCTTGTCTTTGGTAACAAGTTGAGCAAATACTGATCAATGTTCACACATTCATATTCAGCCTGTAATTGCACTATAAATGCACACTTATTTACCAGCACATGTGTGCGCACATTGTATGTGTGGAGAGCAATCCCAGTTGTCCTTTATAAATGTCAGCCAGGCGCAATTCGTGTTGTCATGGCAACATTCATCCACAAACTAAATAAAACAGGTTCCCATCTCAGCTGTGCAATTACTACCATGCATCACGACTGTTAGCCGTTGCTACACTTTTCGACTTGTGTTGAAAATGTAACGTGTAGCCTATTTCCTCGTTCATTAGCCCAAACCCACACAAGTGTGTGAATGAATCATGTATGTCATTTTCTGGGGGTGATTGTAATCTACAGTGAAGCTAGAAGTGGATGCTTCAGTCCCCTTGTTTCTAGTGTGGTGCTGTGACTAAAAAGAAAAAAAAATGGAGGCAAACCCAAAATAAACAGAGAGATTTCACCGCCCTTTCTGTGTACATAATGAGCAGGGATTATTCATTCGTTTATTTGTCTTCTTTTTTCTTGTCCCCATTTTATCAGCTGACAGCTACAGGGAGCAGCTGTCACATGTTCTCTCTTATATTCATATGAGGCAAGCTCAGGCACAAAATTGTAATTCAGGAGTTAAGGGCAGTACGTTTGACCCATAGTTCATATATAATTTAGCTGAAGTCAAGAACTCAAGGGCAGAATGTTTTTTGTATAACTGCAGATATCCTCGATGACACTATACTGCGCAAGTTTGATTAAAATCTTTAGTTTGCTGGTGATCCCGCTTGCATGGTGATTTGTGACATTATGCATACTATCTGGAGTATTGAATTACTTGGCCACCAGAGGCATTTGACTAGCTCTGCTGAACCGGAAGTGATGCAATCACACTGGCCCCATTTCCAGTGATATTTAAATCCTTTTCTGCGTGGATGTGCTGGCCAATTGGCAAATCATTCTTCTTCCGTGCATGCCCTGTTTTTGATTTGATTTGCAAGGAATGTTTGTGTGAGTGTGTAAGTGCGTGGGTGTGCCATTTGATGTGATTTATGAAGATGTGTAAGTGTGGCCATCCTTTGGTGCTTAATCCGCAATCTGCCGTCTGCCAGAAAGAAATGTCTTTTTCTCAATCCTCTCTCCAGAAACAAAATACAAATCTTTCTCAATTTGCACTAGCGTAGCCAGACCTATCTCCACATAGCTGGAGGAAGGTCTGGATTCAGTGCATTTTCACTTCTGGATAGGGAAAAAAACTCCCTGGCCTGTTTGAATTTCCTGAAACCAATCACAATCGTCCTGGGCGGTGCTACGCCCCAGACACAGCTACGATGCGTCTGCAAAATAGCGTTGGGGGGGAACTTGTTCAGTGGAACATTTAGATGAAATCTTTACAATCATTCACCCAAAGAACAGAGCAGATCTGCCTTATTACACCAAATCCAAATCTTCAAAACTTGTCATTTTCAGCATGTAGGTTGATAGCTCGGAGGCTTTTGTTTCCGTAGCGAAGGGACTTTGAGAACAGGAACACTGACTTATTGTCTCAGAGAAACTTTCCCAGAAAGGAAGTAAGGTTTTATCCAGACATTGTTCACCCGGTAAGCCAGACTAAATTTGCACTGACTCATAAGTAGCCTTGCAGCAAGGCCAGAATGTCAGCTGCTCCGTGACTAATGTTAGCTTGTTGACTTGTCTCTCTCATTGGCTATTGTGAAAGTACTGAAGTAACCATAATCATAATCATTCAAATTTTAACTCCTAAATATCAAACATGTTTGCAAATTATTGGTGCAGCGCTGATGAGTGTGGAGCAGTGTGGAAGGTTTAAGGCCGGATCTATAAACCCCTCACATTACCAGATAATCCGGGCCGAACATCTGTACAGACGAGGTCCCGGACCAGATTTCACTTCCGATTGTCGGGAGGGCTGAATCTGGGAATTTCAGCCCAAAACTCCTGTAGTCTGAGCCTGGCGTGAGGCACTTTAAGTGATGACAGTGGTGATCATGATGATGATGGTGATTATCGCAATTATGATTGCCATGCCACCTGAAGGGGTAGTGTCGATGGATGTGTGTTAATGGCATTTATTAATTAGAGTCATTCACTCTAAAATAAAATGGATGTCCTATGTTCCCAATGTTCTTTTTTTTGTGTGTGTGTGTTTTGCCTTTTGATGCTGATCTGAATGAAAACCATTTTTCACCTGTCCCACTGTCATAGTTTTATATCTGCCTTTTGTTTTAAAAGTTCCCCTTATATGGTTCACTGTCATGTCTTTAAATTAACTGTCTAATGCACAATTTTCTCTGCTTTGTTGCACTCAGTTTATATAGTCAATCATATTATCGGTGTTGTGTTAGGTTGTCAATGTCAATAATGTATGTATAATACTACCACAACACGCTAGCAGCCTGCCCATGTGAAATATCATCAATCTCAATGTGCTTTAACTAGCCTCCAATCAAGCAGTGGAGTGGAAAGAGTGCAAACAAAAACAGATGCAGGTGTTGGAATTATGTCAACAACTTAACATTCCTGTGCAAGATCTTCATCTGCAGCCTTGGATTTTTAACAAAAGAGAAAAGTGGCATTTCAGCCAGCTAGTATGATAGAGAAGGTAGAGGCAAAAAAAGCCCATCATTTTTACTTCAAGGGCATGCTGACAAATAAGGATGAAATGAAAGAATATGACAATGCCAATAAATGGTAGACGGAAATCAGTCAAGGGGGTGCACAGTACAAAATAAGTTAACAATTTTAAAGAAGATTTCTTTGAAAATATATTTCTTTCCTTTTCGCCTATGGCTGCTTTTGCACCCCCAGCTGTTGGAGGAGGGAGAATTTCTCTTTGAATTGCCTCCCCTGAGGTTTTTTCTTATTTCTTTTTTTTTTTTTTTCATCTAAGGCTGTTGGGAAGAATTCCATTGTGTTCTTGCTATAAGTCAGGAACCACCTTTAATGCAGTGCAGAAACACTAATTAGCATAGTAGGCTCCCAGTGGGCAGATATGTATGACTCTAAATGAGCAGCAGATTAGTGAAGGTGAAAGTAGAATTGCATAGCTGGAGCATGGTGTCAACACACATGAAATGGCTTATGACTAACAGGTGAGATTTTTACAGTGTGTCTGTGTGCATGCGTCAGTGAGAGTGTGGGTGTCTGTCAAATGGTGAAAATGGCTGTGAGGGCCAGGTAGGGTGCTACTGGACTGTCGACACAGTTGCTGTGCTCACAAAATGATCGGGATGACTGTGTGTGTGTGTGTGTGTGTGTGCGTGCGTGTGCGTGTGCGTGTGCGCATGCGTGTCAAGGAGTATGTACAGTAAGAGCACAAAGAAATGGAGAAAAGTGAGACAACTAGACTTGTTTATTCTGTAATTGTGATTTATTTCTAATCTGTATATATGACTCATATTTTCAAGATGCAACCTGTCTTTTTAAAATAAGAATATTGAAATGTAGTGTAGGTGGCAGCTTACGCATATATATGTTTTTACTATATGCCTGTTACATAAGCCTGCACACAGATGCACAGAACAAACAATCACCCAACGCTTAATCGTCTCAGTTAATATTTGTAACCACTTAAAGGTGACTTTAAATTTGCAAGGCTCCTCACACTCCTCCTAAAGGGCACATGCACAAAGACAGATAATAACTAAAACACACTAATATGCTCTAGCATACAAAAGCATATCAACACATTAACACGTGCGCACACACACACACACACACACACACACACACACCCGTCACATCTGACAGTCTTTGAAGTTGTCAAAGTGTTTTCCCTCTTTCTCTCATGTTGTTTTATCTTTTTGTTTCCTCCTTCATCTGTGACACACTTGTATCTGTCAGTCACCCCAGTAACAAAGACACATTGTTACTGCAGCTCATTTAAAAGCATGCCGTCTGGTAAGATGGGTTCTCTTTCAGAAAGTCAGAGAAAAACACATTGATCTATGGGCAATACGATATAAATGAGACTTTCTGCGAAAAGTGTGGGGCCAGATTATTTCATTGTGTGGAAAGAAGAGGAACATTTTTAATGTATCACTAAGAAGAACTCTGAAATCATGAAGATCATGCTTTAGATCTAGCTTTACAATGTATATTATATATATGTATATTATATGTATATTGCAATGTGTAAGATATGGCCAGAATTTTAGTATAAAATATTAAAAAAAAGGAACTAACATTATCAGCAGAATGTGAAGAAATAATAGTTAACTTTAGATGCTATGTCAAAGATGTCTATGGATTGTGTTGCAGAGATACCGAATGAAATGAGCTAACCAGCTAGCCCTGCCCGTCCTGTCTTGTAATACAACTTGTGGACAGGTTCCTGGAGATTCGTGCCCCATACTGACATCCACGGCTAAGTCAGGGATTTTTTCGTGCAGCCAGGTTTCCGTTATCACCGTAACGCAGCTATCTGTGCGGTGGTTGTTAATCCGCTTGTTAACGAGAGAGCGGGCATTGGCGAGTGGGTACAGTGGACTGCTCTTAGCCAGGTTACGGACTTGCTTCTGTGCCTCCTCTCTGCTGGGCTGCTGGTCTCTGTGCGCTCCGCTAAGTGAGTAATCTCCACTTGGATGGAGCTAGACTCTCTTGTGACCCGTCCATTGCGACAGTTTCTTAAATGCAGAATGACACTTACAGTTTTGAAGACATTGCAAGTGTCATTGCGGCAATTAGTAAATTATGTATTGCACAAGGTGAAATGCTGCCTGCGATTTTTCTTTTTTTTTTTTTGAACATCTGGCCGGGAACTACACATTGCATCTTTAATTTCATCCATATGCATACTGTTAATTATTTCTGTATATGTAATATGCAGCATGGGTATATGTATAAGTTCCCTTCCCCTTACTTCTGTTGTTGTCTACTAATTGTTTACACACGCACGCACACACAAGGTAGTTCATACACATCACACCTATTCACAATAACAAATTCTGATGATAATAATGTCAGGAGGCATTCATTATCAAGTTTCCTTCTCCAGCGAGATTAAAGATGTAATATTGTTTGTTTTTTAATATCAAATTATATCAAAACCAGAAACTACTAGTGTAGGAATGTGGACGTTTTCTCTTAGATTTCTTCCACCTGCAGTGTTATGACTTTGGAATGAATCCAGGAAAATTGCCGAGACAGATCACCTGCTCAATTAGTCCTGCTGGCACTCGTGGGTGGCTGGCTTTGTTTTTGAAAGTCAAAACAGAGAACTTTTCTCTTCAAAACCACATATTACCTGAAGACGGGCTAGAATGAATCATCACAGATCTAAACGTTGTGGACAGCAGTCACAGAAACACACAGAGGCACACTCCTACATCCTGCATTCAGCAGTAAACCCCCTGTACATTCTTACCCATGCAGTGACGATTAGAGTGGAAATCAATTTGAGGTGCCCATCGCTAAATTGATATCATTACATTTACTGCAGGCTGAATATAACCGTATCATTATCCGGGGAAGTAATGGGCCGAGACAAAGCACAGGTAGACAGCTTGCCGCAGGTGAGAGCTATAATTAGTGTCTACTTCCTGGCACACCCATACATGTTCATGTGAAAGCACATGTGCAACTGTGGGATCACACAGGTGCCCACAAAAACTGGAATATGGCAATGACTTAAAAATTGAAGCTACAAATAACAATTCCATTTTAGTCATTGTTACACTGTTGGTGACAGTTGTGCTGCAGGGAATCGATCACAGAATCATGTGTTTCTTGAATCAAAGCATTTCCAATTATCAAAAGCAGAATTCTGGAGATGTTGTATGTGTTTTCATTCCACTGGTCATTAGCATTGACTGTCTGTCATTCTATTATAAACACCTGTTTGCTCATTTTGCACAGCAGTTGGTTGCCTACTGATGTTTCTGCGTGGTACAAAATTACTCACTCTGCAGGAATTGTGTTGTGGACAAAAACCAGGTTAACAAGTCTTTCCTCCACAAGTAAATGGACAATGTGATTTGATTAATTAAGAAATCTTGAATCTTGAATCTTGACAGTAACGGAAATTTATTTCCCCTGTCCATCATGCAGGTGTTTCTCAATTAATTCTCAACATTTTAGTTGATGTAAATGATCATTTGAAAATAAAATAGACATATTTATAACACATCCTGTTTGTGCGGCTATGCGTGGGTTGTAACCCAGCTCTATTTAACATACACAAACACTGTCTATGTCTATGTTAGATTTTCACCATGAAATAGACATCTGAATAAAGGCTTTTTTAAAAACTTTTTTTTTCCCCAGAAGAGTGCCTTGGACCTTTCCTCTTTTTTAAACGTTAGTGTCCCCTACCAAAGAGCACCTTCCTTACACTTGTTTGAACTTCCAGGACCTTTTCATTACCAAACATACATCTTACCAGCCACAAGGACAGAAATACATAAATAACATTTTGAGCCATTTTATTTTACATTCATTTTGGCTGAAACTACCATTAGATCACTGTTACTCACCCACATTCATTGTACATATCCCTGAGGTCATCACCCATGTGCAGAGCTTCATAGCTCTACTAGAGGTCAACTAGAGGTCAAAGACTCCACAGCAAACCTTTAATGTCATTTGTAAAAAAAGATTTTTATTTGACTTTTTTTTTAATGCCAAGCACTTTAATAATTTGGAGTTCTATACTGAGGGTATTGAAACACAAACCAGTTATTTATTATAAAAAATATATCATGTTTTGGCATTATTTCTGCCTGTATTCAATTTGATGCAATGTTAGCTTCTTAAGGTTTAATGGTACAGCAATGAGAAAAAAAATCATAAATAAAACATCATAATTTATGATGCAAATTAACTGTTAAGTAAAACACAAAAACTGTACTGTTGATTAGATGCTGGTCCTCCATGTTATGGTAAAACGCTGATCCACAGGAACTGACTTTGAAGTAGCATCTATAATCAGCTCCTACAGACAGGAAGAAATATGTAGTATGCATGTTGTTGTTAAATCAGACATGGACAATATTTCCTCAAATATCATATTGCATAGATATAAAATTCCAACTTACAAACCAGACCTGCAAGCAGGTATGAACGGGCCCTTGCTTATACCCGTGCACGTCGGGGGCACTTGCAGGACACCGGCAGATGCATTCTAGCAACCGTCTAACACCGTGCGGAGACTAAGTGGCACAAATTTAGCATCCCTTCCTGCGTCTGCTACGTGGCGTTAGAGAACACGCGCTAATCATAGGTCATGTTGCTGTACATCACGTGTAGACCACGACTTGTACATTTCTTGTAAATCCGACAATGTTTGTCACAGAAGTCCAACTTCCTGTTGCCAGTAGGTGGAGCTGTGATGGTGAGTGATTTTTTTTAGCTGGATGTGTTCAGCCCGGGACTCTTGGGGCACATTGGACAATGTACTGTTGAGTTACAACAACTTCCTGTTGCATGGCGAGGTATTGACATTCGCTGCAAGACCTTCTTCGAAAACTCACAATCTGCACAATATATCATCACAAAGGTCTTAAGGCTTTTCTGACAGCATTTGGTGTTTATATGGTCAACCGGCTACATCAATTTGTAAAACATTTCCTGTTACCAGTAGGGGGTGGTGTGGTGGTAAATTAATTAATTAATTATTTGTCTAATTTATTTTCTTTTATATTTTTTCCCTTTGATAATTATAATTATTGTCAGCTGATTGGTTGAATCTTATGTCTGTATAAACTTGACTTGGCTTCTTGACCTCACCTGTCACATCTGTTTTATTTCTGTTTCCAGATTGTATGCTGCAGTCATGGCTATGTATAAGTAATGTATGTAAAACAGGAAACATACTGTTCATGTTTTGATGTCTGCAGAATACTGGCCCCATATCCAAAGACATGCAAGTTGGGTGAAATGTTGACTCTAAATTGCCTGTCATTGTGAATGTGAATGTCAATAATTGTGTCTCTATACATGATAGACTTGTGGCGTGTCCAGATTGTACTACCTCTCGCTCAATGCATTCTGCATAAGCTCCCTGCTACCCTGCACAGCATAGGTGACCATAGATAATGGATAGATAAATGGAACTTGATCCTTGTTTTGTAACTTCCTTCAGAAGTTAAGTCGACTACATGTGACAGATGAGTGAAAATGTACAGTAACTTGTATCCAATTTGAAGGAAAACAATCCCATTTCATTAATGTCAGCATGTGAAGTTAACTGTAAAGTTAAACAAGCTTGGGCTTGATGTGATGATATATTGTAAATGACAGTAGCCTATATAGATTCAGAATAAAACGTCCTGTACCAGACAGAAATAGCTTCCCCACCTCACTGTATTTAAATGACACAGTGCCAGCTGCTTACTGCTTCTTTCAAGTTGTTACCCTATCAGACAATACTTAAGGAGATGAATGGATTGTCTCGCGCTGAAAAACCACTTATCACCATGCGCATACTGTGTCATCCTCATTCCCGCTCTCTCCTTCCTCTCTGCCCTTCCTTCTTCCCTCCACCCATCTTTCATTCTTCCTGTTTATCTCTTTCACCTCTCTATTCCTCTCTCCATCTGTTTTCTGTGATGCATTCTCTCGCTCTCCACTGCTCTCTGTCCTTCCTTCCCTCGTTTTCAAAGATGGACTGTCTTTCTATCTTTTCATTATTCCCTACCCATCCTTACATCCCCCAACACATACACACACAGGCTCCCAAAATCCCTCTGTCATTCTGACTTTCTTCATCTGCAATTCTTGCCGTCTCTTCTTGCTTCTCCCTGTCCGTCTTCTCAGAGAACAGTATAAATCAAAGGCTTCCGGGCTTTTTCACCTACGATTATTTATGGAGCTGCTGTAGCTATCATTTTCATGCTCCCGATAAGTGCACTGAGTACAGTACACAACCTCGACAGGAATATTTTATCACGGGCCAAATGAGGAGAGGGAACACGTGCTATCTTAAAGCTTTTTTTCTTTCGTTTTTCTGCTGTTTCATACTTGCACTCTAAACCTCCATTATGACGCATCCTCCGCTCCAAATACAATAAATTTCCCTGTACCCTCTCCTCGTCCTGTATGATTGATGAACTCTTCTTCCTTACTTCCATTTTATACATTTCGGGATTCTCATACCGGCCGTCTCTGTGACTTCACCGAGTGATTGAATAAGCTGTCGTTCAGCAGGATGGCCTCAGCTCAAGCCCTGTTTTGGTCGACATCCACCCTGCTGAAGTGTCCTCGTGTAAAACACTGAATCCCTTCTAGCTCTAGGTGAACGTTGTAGTTGACCCTGACCCTCTGATCTCTCAGAGGAGATTCTCACACAAACACGATGGGACTTTCCTTTGTAAAGAACTGACACCATGCCAGCGTTCTATTCTCACAGTGGCCACTAAAAATGGCACTGTGGACAAATGAATCACCACGCAGCAAGTACTGTAACGGGGCCATATGGCTTGGCCTTGTGTACACAATTCCTCCCAATTCTCTATCGCATTTCTTTCCGCTGAACCATTGGAGCAGATGATGGAGCGAGCAAGAGGAAATGGCAATCATTTTACATGAGCAGCTTTAAAATCGCTGTCCAGTCAAGACTTGAGCTCTGTGTTTATTACAAAACAACAGTGTCTTGGGGAATGCAGAGTTGATTACAGTTATTAGATGACAAAGTGCGGCACAGCAGGGGGTTGGGATGTGAACCTGAGTTGTTGATTTTTTTTGTTGTCGTGACAGTTTTTGACTGGCAGGGGAATGCTCAATCAACTTGAAGGCTGGGGTGTGTTTATGAACTGTGTGTATGTAGGGATGAAAGAGGCTCGCTGAGCTACTGTATTAATGCGCAAAGTGAACTATTAAATGCAATGACACTGATTGTATGCATGTCAGACAGTGATTAATATGTTTATGTTGGGGTTATTAGAGCAGAAATGTAGCTGAGTGTTTTTTTTCGGATGCAATGGAACATGTGCGCTTGTACACAGATTAGTTAAAGTTTCAACTTTTGTGGTATTATTGTTGTCGCAAAGACAATTGCTTTGCGTTTTCCTCAAAGCTAACGTTACCACCAACACAGGACACACTGAATTTGTTTCCAAAAATAATCCTAATTTGAACTAGAAACCCTGATCTCAGTGCTATGATAATGGCAAAGTAAAACACCCAGTAGGAACAATAAATTGGCAGGTTTTGTTACATACTGATATAGCTTAGTAGAAAGATTTTTTTTTTTTTAATCACTCTCCCTCTTTGCCTTCTTTGCGTCCTCGTATTTATGCGACCTGGGGATAGCCACTGTAAGCTATTTTTGTTGAGTTGCCTCTTAGCAAAATGTTCTCTGGTAAGCAGTGATGTAGTGTATATGTCCAGGGCTTTTATTGTGAAAGGTCAGCACGGAAGTAGTGAAGCTGTGATGTGCTGCTGTTGACAATGGCAGGTGATACAGAGTTTGACGTCTTAGTTCAGACTATGGAGCCTGTGTGTTATTATTTTATCACCTTCATGAGTATAGGCTTAACTGTAGCGCTACCCTCTGTGCCATAAATCCAGCCTTCATTTTACTGGCAGATCGTACCCGGTGGCAGACAGAATTCCATACACTAGTAAAAGCAAGGCTTATAGGGAACCCATCTAAATGCAGATGGTGCCATTATTCTATAGCCATTACATTGTGCAATCAACATTTACTTCATAATGATAATCTAAAGCAAACAACTTGCCACTTGAATATTGTTGCATTACCATCAAAGTGTACCATCCGTGCTAGTCTGCTACACTATGTATGTTCTTAATGGTCAGTGAATAAGACTTTGCAAAAGAAAAGCTGTTATTGAATAACAATGTCTACAGTTGATTTTAAGAAAATGCTGTGAGACCATTCACTGTGAATGGGGATATGGATTTTATTTTATTTTTTCAGTTTTCTTAAAATGTTTTTCTGTGGCTTTAAAATTGCAGTAAGTTGTGGTTTGTTTGATTTACCATTAAATAAAACAACAAACAAATAAATAGGATACACCACACATTATCAGTCAGTTTCTGTCTGCAACTATGTGCACAAAAATAGCCCCCAATTGCCAATTTCTGCCATACACCATTTCCTGTGTTTAATGACGTTGGCCAGCAGTCTGCTGAACTGGGTTCATCATGATGAAACGTGTGCACGATGGCAGAAAGCATTTAGAGCGCATCATTCAAAGTAAAAACTTAGAGGGAGGATGGCACTATTTGGTATAATCACTCTAAGTTGCACTATAATAACATGCAATTGAATACAGATACATATTCAGATAACTCATGGTTCCCAGGCGTCCTTGAAAACCTTGAGACGTTTGTGAATTTTAGGGAACACAATCAAGGCCATTTTTGAATATATATATTTTGTATATATAATTATATATTTTTGTATTTTATTAAATAGACTACGTTCTGCTGTTTGCATGTGTCTCCTGCAGTTGCGTCATTGTTTCCCGTGTCACCTGTCGAGAAAGTGTGACGGTCAAGTGTGCGTGCATGAGTGATTGAAGTCGAATGGTTTAACAGCAAGTGAGAAAGTTATGAGAACCTTCAGCTATGTCTGGAAAATGTAAACAGACATTCAAGCCTCTCTCTTCTCTTTTCAGTTGTTCTTCTGTAAAACCTGTTGATTCTCATTCTACAAAGTCTCAGTGTTGTAACAATAATTAACCTCAGTCCTTGAATTTGATGTTTAAGAATGTGCGGGAACCCTGTAACTACATTAGTTATATCATGACTACATTTACTGACCTGAGTGTCAAGGTTGTGCTGCGGGGTCAGTGGCTGAATCGTTCCAGTCCCGTCTGTTAGGGTCACCTCTGTGATCTTAACACTGCCTGCGCCCCAAACCTTCACCACACCCAGGGTCAACCTGTCAGCAGGGGTCAGACCGTTGTGGACGATCTGACTGGACAAGGAGTTCTGGTGTTGGAGACAGGAGGGTGAAACAGAGAGACAGGGTTATTAGACATAGATACCGAAAACCACGTACTTGATTCATATTAAGTAATATCTATTCTACTCCATGCTTCATCTCTTTACTGAGTGAGATTTAACGTTTGGGTATCTTTCTTCATATCATTGGTTTTATATCCACCATATTATAATTTTTACTCTATGCTTTACTTTTAGTAGATAATACTCTGCGGGGAGAGTTTGATTGTCTGAATAGTTTTACATCTGTGCTTTTGTTATTATACTCACGCTGTGAGAGATGCACATGCACGCACGCACACACACACACACGCACACACACATACTGTCCAAGGTCTCTGATTATCAATGAACCAATGTACTTACAGCCCCTTAAAAACTGAGGAAGACTAAAATGTTCTCACTTTGCGAAAAAAAGCCTCACACTGAAGGTCCAGAACTCATATGGAGCTACAGGAACACACATGCGCACACATGCGCACACACACGCACGCACGCACACACACATACATTCAGATAGCCATCCAAAAAGGCATACGATCTGCTAATCTGCCAGGCAGCACTGGCCTCATTGCCCAACTTATCCTCATCTTCTCACATCTGCCTGTTCACACATGCACACACACACACACACACACACACACACACACACACACACACACACACACGCACACACACACAAGCACATTCAAGCACAAAAACGCACACACACTTGCGCTCTCTCTCTTCCCCCTTTGGCTGTCAGACAGTGTGCCTGTTTTATCGCTGTGTGAAATTGCTTTGGAATGAGCCTGATGGTAGGCAGAGGACAGCCACAGATGTTTGGCCATGGTAGCTGTATGTGGGTACGTGTATGCTGTAGATGTGTGCATATATGTGTGTGTGTGTGTTGGTGATTAAGCGTGTGCTCATTAATGTGTGTCTGTGTGTGATTGTGTGCCGTTGCCTGGCTAAGAAGCGGCTGGGTTAGTCCCAGTGATTAGGGGGTTTCTGTCATGTCTGTCTGACTCAAAATGTGATCAAACTGTGGCCTGGTAAACACTCGCTCCTCACTGAAATTAGCCATAAGACTTGTGTACATACAACACAAACTCTTAGGGCGGCTCTTTTTTTGTGCAGCAGTGGTGCAAACACAGGCACAATTTCATATTTGTTGTATGTTTTTATAAAGCCACTTTTTCACTGATTGATAATGTTATGGCTCCACATAAAAGTGCATGTGCCAAGGTCGATCGGGTGACAGCTGATGTTGTATTGATCAGGTTGTATTAGTTCTCATTTTGGCATTAAAGTGCGCCCCAATTTCCCTTTGCTCATACCACCTCTTTGTACAAATACAAGCACACATAATTATGTCTGTGGCTTTATCTGGTATACATTTTTATGCACCTCTTTTTTGTTGAACCACCTGCCATGACTGAATATTGTACTTTATTAATCTGAGCAGAACAAAGTCTGCTTTAATCACACTGAAAGTTGTACATCTTTAAATATGTACAAGGTGATAAAGGCAAGTGCAACATAGAAAGGTTTGGAATCGGTGTTTGTGCATTTGCCAACTAAACCCACAAAATTGCTCTTGGTGCTTGGAATTGTGATAAGAGGTTTTCTGAACACGCAGAGAAATGTAAGTGCAATTTCGTGCCAAAACAAGTACCAGAAACACACTGTGATCTGCATAAACACAACCACAGCTGCTCCACTCCAACCACCTCTGCTTGTTTGGAGCCATGAAAAAAAGACTACGCAGGTGTGTGCACAACAAAAGCCTGGCACCTGATGAGGATGACATTGTGACTTCATTCAGCTTGGTGAGGGCACAAAACTAAAGACTTTAGACTCTTACTATTAATTCAATTGAGATCATCTAATTTCACTATAAAGTTCTACAAATTGAATGGGCGACATCCCTCCTACAGTATCCACTTTTTTATTCTACCTTCTTAAAATTATGAAATGAATTGTACATCAAAAGCAATAAGGAGAAAAAGACAATACAATTGCATTAATCATCTCCACTACCTCACCATTTCAGTTGTATTAAAGATCTGCTTTGTTAAAGCTTGTGTATATTGTGATTAAAGTTTAATGAAAACTAATCTACTTTTAGATGATTATAATAGTGCTATTATTGAGTGATTCATCAACTAAAGTGTGTGTATGCCATTACTTTAATACAGATGTCAAAAGAAGAGTTTCCACAGTGAGAACTTTGTCTCAGCCAAAAGTGCTAAAAGCTAAATCCAAATCACCACCTTAGAGTTAGACATAAATTCTGTGCTAATGGTTTCCAACAGTTAGCCTTTAACCTCCGCCTACCACAGCCTTGTCGCATGGTAAAGCATGGGCTCATTCTCCAGTCTCGCTGCATTAATAGCAATAATGATGATAGAAGAAAAAAAAGAGACGTGGCATGTGGTTGGCCCTTGAACTCACCGATGCCGCTGTGAAGGAGGTCAGCAGATATTGTTCTCGCTCAACTGTGTCTGAGGAGAGAAAATGAGAGTGAATTACACACAGAGCGAGAAATGGAGACAATGGCGGTACAGAGAAAATAGGTGTGACTACCTGAATGAATGACAGAGGGAGAGAGACTGACACTGAGAGAATGTATGGATAAGTGAGTATTCGTATTGACCACAGGACTGAGTTCGCATTGAGAATGCATTTTCTTTGTATGAGAACGTAATTTTTCAGGCTGGTCATGTAGTGAAGGGTTGCATTAATGAGTGAATGAAACACTGAGTAGCTGCATGAATACTGGCCGAGTGACTGAACGGATGAGTTATTACCATGCGGTACTGACTCATTAATAGACTCATCACACAGCATTACTTCAGCTTATGGTTGATTAAATGAGCAAATATTAGGGTCGTGAAATAAATGATTGACTAGCTATGCTTCTTAACTGTATGAAAGGCTGAATAATTAATTGGTTGCATGAATGAGTGAACAAAGGACTGGTTGAATGACACTGATGGGTGTGTAACTAATGCACAGATGAGTCCGCCTGACTGACAGCAGAGTGAATAGCTAACCCTCGGAAGTGAAACTCAAACATGCAGAACTCCAGAAAAGCAGATAATACAGGTAAGCAGGCGCTATAGCGAGAGACAGAGCAAACAAGAAAGACGTAGGGAGGCTACACAGACAGACAGGGATACGCAGAAGAGAGGAGCGAGGGAGCAGATAAAAGAGAAGTGATGGAGAGCATATCTCCAGGCAGCGACACGGGGAATTACTGTAATAGTTTCTGTCACTCCCCTTCTCTGTCATCCCTCGTTCTCTCTCTATCTCTCCCTCTCTTCTTTGTCCCAACACAAACACGCCTTTCACAGAGGAGTGCATCTTCTCAGAGAAGCACTTCAGGGGCCGATTCTTTTCGTATATCTGCATGTGTTTGTGTGTCTGTGTGTGTGTGTGTGTGTGTGTGTGTGTCTGTGTGTGTGTGTGTGTGTGTGTGTGTGAGTCAGAGAGAGGACGAGTGAGCAAGTGGAGAGAGACAATGTTGTATCTGATAAAAATCAATGAAGAAATGTATATTCAGTAAAAGAAGAACTACATGTGCTTTCTCTTACTGTACATGAGTTTAAAAAGGCATTCATGTGGGTCTTAATTTTCAAAACTTCTATAGACATTAATGCAAATTCTAACGGATGAAATTTAAACACCAACTCGTGTTTTCATCTGTACATCACAAAATAAATACAAACGTATGTTCAGTCCTTTTTGTCTACATAGCAATTTGGTAACTGTCATCTAACAAAATTGCATCACTAAAGTTTTTCTTTCTTTGTAATTATAAGGCTCAAAAATCATGATACTTGGTCCAATTCTTTGTCACCTGAGCTTCCAGCATTTTTAGTAATGCACTGTATCACAATGGGCTCCTGACACCATAACATAAATATTGTTGTAATCTGGGATTATTTATTTACAATGTGCCTATTTTGCAATGCAAATATTTGCAATGGACAAATCACAGCAGTGCTTCGAAACTAAATGCTAGCATAAGCATGCTAACATGTTGATATTACGCAGGTATGCTAACACAAAGTACAGCTGAGGTTGATGGGAATGTCATTAGTTATTAGTCATTAGTCATTAATGTTATTTAGACATACATTATTGACCTGATGATGGCACTAGATCCAAATTTAAAGTTATTAGAATGTAATTTCACAGGGACATGCATGGATATATTACATTTCATGGCAATCCATCCAATATTTGTTGAGATATGAGCATATACCAACTAAGGAAAATACCTACACTATTTAAGGAATAGTGGCTATCATGAATAATCAGTCCATAAATACAGATGTAAAAATTCTGAATGTCATGATATTCTCTCGCTCTCTGTGTGAGTGTTCAATGGTGACCTTTCCCTCACCTATCCCTTCTCCATCGTCCCAGAACAACGATCCTTGAGCAGTTCCGCTGTCGCTCAGGGCAACGATCAGTCCTAACGGATTCTTCCGACTGAAACAAAATGGGTAGAGAGGGTTATAGCAGATTGCTAAGGGACAACATCTATTTATACCTGCTGCTGAGGACAAATGCATTAACATTCCTGCTGGGGGGATCCACCTGATCTCCCCCTCTGCTGGAGCGTTCACCCCCCCCCCCCCCCACACCCTCTCTCTCATTCATTTTGATGTGTGTTTGTCATACAAAAAACACAACAGCAATGCGTCTCTTTACAGGCGTCTCTGCACAAGCAGACGGAAAATGCATATCACATTAAAAGCACAGGAAGCTGGCCTGTAGCTGTGTGCTGTCATGATGTGTGTGCACTTACCTGTAATATGTAGTGTTCTCTGCTTTCTGCCAGGGTAAGATATACCCCCCTCTGATATGAAGGTTAATATGGTCCAACGGTGTGGGCATGCTAACCATTTGGCCACGCACTCCAACATCTCTGGCCTGATGAAAGCAGCAATAATTACATTTATAGCATTTGTGCACCAGTAAATGACAAAGCATGCAGTAAAATATGTGACATCGAAAGGCTACATCTGAAACATTTTGGTAATTTATTACACGGCAAAAGAATTCTTTGCAAATTTCTTTCTTCCAGTATTTATCACTTAGTCCCTGGTCCTTTCTGTAACAGCTTGCACCTCTCTGTGTGCTGAATGGACAACTTTAATGGAGGTAACCACTCCTCTCCACCATCCCGTGCCCCCGTTTAAATTGTTGTTTCTCAAGTTTTGTTTGGCTTTATGATGCTGTCTAACAGATGGGGAGTCCCCTAGCTAGAGAGAGACAGAGCGATTGGATGTTTGTTTTTGTCATCAAGACTCCTTCTGCCGTTGTTGAGCTGCAAGTCTGTAATGATGTTGTCAAAGATGTCTCTTGTTAATATTGTCATTTGGGGTTTTGTTGCAGTCGTAGTCTCTTCTTTTGTCTTGGTCTGCCAACATATTTGTTTTTGTAAAAAATATTTTTTTAGACATAAAGCACCTCATAGGTGCAGTACTTTGCATCTTCAAGACACGATATGATGCACAGACGTACTTTCATGTATTATGCATTAGTATGCATACACTAATCAGCCAGTCAGATGTGTTTCAATAATAGATACTGTAATTATTGTTCAATGTTATCTAGTGTATTATTGAACCAAGGGTGTGCAGTATCTCTGCATTGCATTAGATAGGGCAGGCTTTGGATTCAGTGAATACTTTGTCTTCCTAATTGTTTTCTGGTTGTTAGGGACTTGGACTCACCGTGTGGTAGTCATACCAGCGTGCATTAGGAACATAGCCATCCACACTCCTGGCTCCCTGTTAATCACAAAGTCACATTAATCAAAAGAATAAGTCCAATCAAATTATGGAGAAACAGGCACAGGAGATAGACTGATAACAATCCCTGAAATGATTGAAACGTTGCATCTGTGATGTCTTTATTAGTGCATAGTGATATGATAAAAAAATAATAATAATAAATTAAAGCTGAAACGTGTGTGTGTGTGTGTGTATGTGTGTGTATACCTGGTCAAGGGCAGGGGTGATAAGTAGGGCAGGTCCCCAGAGGAATTGCTTGTAGATGTCCCATGTGGTTTTATCATTCACAAACCTGTAACACACCAGCACAGATGCCATTAAGCCTGACTGAAAGTTTTTCACTCATGCTCTCTCCTGTGTCCTCAGCCCAGATGACTGTTCAAGTACTCATTCAGAATGCAATGGTTTGAAGATGCAAGCCAAATATCCCTGCCAGACTCGCCCTGCCAGCTCCTTAAATACCATCTGTGACTGTATATGAGTCTCTTAAAGTGAATAAATATGTTTTCTTTTCATACAGTTCCACACATTCACTTGTGGGAGGTGCAAAGTACAGCCACAGTCATCTATGGTTAACCTCTGAACTCACTCACTGGAATTGAAACAGAAAGTGAGGCGTTATGCCTGCACTGTTTATCCGAGACTAACCTCACTGCAACATGGATATGTAAATAAAGGGAGGGTTTTTTTAATTATCTCCCATTTAACATAACAGCTAATAACAGAGTTTTAATTTGTAACATTTCAACAACTAGTTGAAAATGAGTTGGGCATTAAAACAGTGGTGCTGAAAACATGCTGGAGCACTTAAATGAAAGCTTAAATGTTTTAGTCCAGCAGCCACCACGTATGACATGCTAATGAGAAGCAATGTAGTATAAAATCAGGTTATCTTGTCAGCAAATCAGGAGAAAAGATCCATCCTGGTGATAACTAAATGATTTGATTAACTCATTACATGTAATGCTTGAGCCAAGATGTTTTCAGAAAAGACGAGACCCGTGTGTGTTGTGAGTCCGTGCTTACTCGTGCAATAGTGGTCTGACTACTGTGCTTCCTTTGGTATGAGCCTCAAACATCAGTGTGTACAGGTAGGGTAGGAGGGTGTAACGGGTGTTCAGGACGTCCCGGGATACCTTGGCGAATGCGGCATCCCAAGCAACAGGATCTTGTCTCTGAGAGGAAAAGAGTATAAAAGTAGTGATTAGGGACAGGTTAGCCAATAGTAATATAGCAATCTAAATCTGTGTTAATTATTTATTGTGTTGAAAGAGAATGGCAGTCTTTTGGCCTTGTGAACTTTTTCTGTTACTCACAATTGACCTTTTGTTAAGCTACGCCCCTCTCGCACAGCACATGTACAGTTTACAATCAATTTTTCTGGCTGGAATGACAACTGTCGCAGGCAGATTTTATCAGCTGATGAGTTAGCTAACTAATGCAATGTCAGGAAATGGTTGAAATGTCTGCTGATGTTTTAATGTTTCCAGCTCGATCTCTTGACTATGCACTTAATGACATGATACATGATAGTGTGCAAAAACATTGAGGGTTAAGCTGCATGTCGCTGGCTAAAAGTCAGCTGATAATCCATGAAAAAAGAAACAGTTATTGTATTACAAGGTAGTTCGTCCTAGAATCAAGCGTATGATAAGATAAAGTGTGAGATCAAACTGGTATCTTATTCTAACCAAACTGTCTGCTTACATACTTTTTCGTATTTTTGAACAGATGTTTCACTTCTAGCATTACAAGAGAAACGGCTTTTACGACGAGGACTAATTGATGTGTTTGGCAATCACAACGCTATCTCGTAATGATGGCTGGAGTTGCTCGAGTGTAAACTTCCCCCAATCCAATGAAGAGCATGACAATGTTACTAAAGTTATCCTTAAACCTCCAGGAACAGCTTTGGGGGAAATACTGCACCGCAATACATGCTAAAAATTGTATCTTGGGTTAGAGCAGATGAACACAATGTTTAATTAATTCCTTACACTTCTGCTGTTGTGTTTTGGCTTTTAAAAGGCAATATGTACAGTGTAACATCATGCCAATAAAGCCATTTAAATTGAACTGAAAGGCAAAAGATAGAGTATCACTCTTACTACAGCCCCATGCACACTTCAACATGTGTACAAATCAAGCGGCAACCTCTGGGGCTGAAAAATGAAGCCAACGTGGTAGTGCAAAAACTGCAGTTCCGTGAATGGCCAATTGAGGCTGGCTCCAAAAGTGAGTCAATCCCCATAGACCCCCATGTTAAAATGCCCACATTTACAACAGAAATAAACATGTTTACAGCGTGGTACAAAAACTGTTATAGATAATTTTCCAGTTGATGACAACTGTACAAGGGTGAATTTTTATATAACTCACCTGTTTAAATTATATTAAGTCTTAAAGTTCTGCATAATTAAGTGCTTGGCCACTTTGAGTGACAGGTGGGTGCCGTCACAGATGGCAAGCATCGACTGAAGGCTTCATTCGGCCTGCCTCAGCTCCATCCACCTCTTTGTCCATTTTTAGATTAGCTGGGAGTTAGGCAGAGTCAGGCACAAGATGGCGACAGCTGGAGCCATCCACATTGAGCTTCATTTTGGCTCTTCAGAAATGTATGGGTGACGTCACAGAGACTACATCCAATTACAGTCTATGGTACAAATCGTAAAACTTTCTGACCTGCCATGCCTTTTTACAGTTGCTAAGCTATGATTGGACCCATGGTCAATTGACAGCGCCCGTGGTGAAATATGTTGCCATTATTCACTGAATCAGTTTGTTTATTATGTGATCTTCTAGTTGACATATACATGAGGTGAAAAACCTGTTTTAGGGAATGCAAAATGCAAAAAGTCAAAATATCTGCACAACATCCACTGACTGAGATTGTTTACTTGTAGCTCGAGACAAGTACTCAGTGTTTGAGTAAACAGATTCACTGTTTCAATAGATGTACATTTCAAAAGCTCTGTCTATGGTTCATTTCTCTCAGTTACAAGCACAGATACACAAAGACATGCAGGGCTCTGCAGGAAAAAGCCAGCGGAGTATGAATGTATTACTTTTACATTTGTCCGTGAAATAAATGTACATTTACACACAGCTGCGTTTTTCTTATCTTGTCACTGTGTTTCAAGACTTGACTCTCTCCTATTTGGATTTCACAATATGCTGAAAATGAATAACTATAAAATGTTACCAGGCATGGAGAGACTGACAGGCACACTAGCTAGATTGTTGCATGCCAGTAATACTCAAATGGCATGCATGCATCTATACTGATAAATGAAGCCTAACAAACTATTCTGCCCCACAATGTACTGACATTTACCTCGTGTTTAATTGGCAACAATTGTAACACCCAGGACAGAAAAAGAGGACACAGAGTACTGTCATTTTGTATGGGCCAGTCTAAATGTATTAGCTAATTTTCTGGAACTGTAGTAAGGACAATCATCAGTCTGGTCAAGTACACGGACACACGCACACGCACACACCCCCCCACCCACACACACACACACACACACACACACACACTGAGCATTGTGAAGAATTTTAGCTGAAGCGTGTCGTTACCATATGCTCCTCCCTATGATACCGTGTGTGTAGTGTACAGCATATGACTGTGTGTGTGTGTGCAAGTGTGTGCAAGTGTGTGTGCGTAAGTGCAGGCATGCGTGTGTGTGTGCGTGTGTGTGTGCATGCGGAGGTTCTCTCAGTGTGTTATACAGTTAAGTGTGAATTGGTGTGTGTGTGTGTGTGTGTGTGTGTGTGTGTCTTGTCTTTCAATTGAAGAAAAAAAAATCATCAGATATTATCAGAAAAAATCATCACAGAGAGCAATAAAAATGACAGACATTTTA
The DNA here is from genome assembly GCA_028570985.1 of Heterobranchus longifilis. Taxonomy (NCBI): domain Eukaryota; kingdom Metazoa; phylum Chordata; class Actinopteri; order Siluriformes; family Clariidae; genus Heterobranchus; species Heterobranchus longifilis. The sequence goes on from JAOVVB010039610.1 coordinate 22,382, forward strand.
TTCCCAGCTGCAATTTAGCTGGGTCAGATTTGATAATAGTTATTAACTGTAGCCCAGTGGTTACTAAGTACAGGCCTAACAGCATACGGTTGAATACTGAACATTTCCATTATCTTATGACCTAAGGAGTTTACCAGATTATGATTTAATTTTCTGAGGAAATTTACAAGATTGTAATTATCTGGAAACCCAGGAGTTCTTATACCTGCCTCCCTTTTCAGTAACCCTTCTTTTGCACCCTCGTGCCTTACAATCAGATATGTTCACAGGAAGTAATTATCATGGTAGGTTTTGTGCGTGCGTGCGTGCATGTAAGGACGAAAGAGAAAGAGTGAGACTGATCAAATGAATCTTAATGAGTGAGTATGAGCTAGAGGTGACCCAGAATAGTTGACTATTCAACGCAAATCTCCCAGTCGAATCGTCAAAGATGGATAAATTGTAAAATAAATTGTTGTGCCAAGTCAAGAAGATAAGTTGTTTAATGGGGTGTTTCAGCTTTTTCGTCTGGTGTGGAAAAAAATGGAAGCCAATGTCGCAAATGAGAATATGGATCAATGATTAAAAAAATATATATATATATATATATATATACATATATATACAGTATGATTCGACCATCAGTCGATGATAGGCAACACTTGTCCAATCAGATTTGACTAATTTCTTAGTCGGGGACACCCCTACTATGAGCTGGTTTTGGTTTCACAATTAGAGAGAGACAGATGTTGCGAAGCTTATACAGTTGTACCACCCGTCAGCAGGCTCGGCTTTGGATGGGTTTGCTGCATAAAGCTTCAGGCTGAAACCAGGTTTGGTTATGTAATTAAGTAAATGCAATTCAAAGACTGTCCTCCCCCCAAAAAAACGACCCCATAACTCGTTTGTACAAGAAGACCATTATGACCCATATACATTTATTGCCCTCTAGTGGCCGCAATAATTATGACAGGAGCAAAGCAGGAAGTCATGGAATGTGGTATTAACTTGAGTGTGGAGGCAATGGGGGAATGACACATTAAGTACGCCATCAGGCAAACAAATATGTGTTTGTAATTAAAGCTTGGTTAGCTTACATTACGTTAGTAAATAGGACTGGATATCATAGCCTGTAGCCTGGTCACGGCATGTTTCTCCTACATGTGTTGCGCACAGCAGCATTGTTTACTGTGGTCACCATGGTTACTGCAGCGGCAAAAAGGCATATCTGCCTCTCATACCACTGAAAAATTTCAAATGATAACCAGCCCTAGAAATGAACACAGTTGTTTGTCACTGATGTCTAAAATAATGCAGTAAGTTGAAATGTCATTTCCAGAATTAAAATGAAGGAGATAACGGTGTTCTTTAATAAAAGACAGAGGACAGAGGAGGGCAGAGAGAAGTGACAGACTATAATAGGCTATTTTAACATCTCAGACAGTAACTCAGTATGAGGAAGTTTAATACACTGTCAATGTCTCATATGGTCTAACACTTTCTTAATAAACCATCCAGACAGATGAGACAGTTCAGGAGGAAAGTAAAGGTCAGTCTGAGACTCAAACAGAGAAGGGTGAGCGATTACACAAGTTACTGAAGTATTGTGGAATAGCCTATTAAGTATGAAATTAAATTAATTCTGTTTTTGTTATTTTTCATATTTAACAGGAAGCACCCAGTGTGGCCTAAAAGCCATAGCTGGCACATGAACACGCCTGATGGGATGTTGTGTGTACTCTTCATAAAGCACTCTAAAAGGTGTGCAAACAGAGTGTGTGTACGCTGCACATGCCATGCATGTTTTCTAATCATTGCCACCTTTGTCTCAAAAAAAATCCAGGGAAAACTCTGATGACATGAATCAATCAGTCAGCATTAGACTGCCACTGCAGACAATAAAAACATATCAAAACATACCTACTGTGTATTATTACTACTTTTCATCATAGTAATAATGGGAACAGTCACAGATACAATTTGACAGTTGTCTTTGTCCCACACTGTGCCACAGCAACACTGAAATACTATGCAATGTGCAATAATAAGATCATTTAAAAGTTATTTTCCCTAGTAACTAATTATTTTATAGTAAGATTGTGTGGCTTTTTGTTGTTGGGATTAACAGGTTTTTTATATCTAGCACAGGACTTAATGTGGGGGCTGTGGTCATGTGTCAGAAAAATGTAAAAATATCACAAATGCCACAAAGAGGCACAATTTAGAAACCTTAGAGATTACATCCTACATAAATGTGGGATCATCGTAAGGTTAGCTTCGTGGATATTCATTCCCAATCTGGGAAATTGTGACAGACAGTTTTCATTTATTTAATTTTTTAAATATTTTATAAACTAACATTAATCGATTAATTGAGGAGGTCATATTTTTGGCTTTGTTTATCTGTCAGCAGGATTTTGGTAAAACTATTGTCCTGATTTTTATGAAACTTGGTGGAAGGTTGTAGCATGGGCAGATCCATGGATTATTTTTAACTTTCAGAGGTCTGTGCTCTCTGCCCTTCTAGTTGATCATTGCGGGATGTGAACATGAATATCTCCAATAACTAAAAAGGCCACATTAGCACTATTGACACTATTTTATTGTTGTTAAGGGTACAGATGCAGAGGTATAGTATTCTTACTTCAAAATAATGTTTATTAATGCTATAGTCCAGCGTGCACACTGAAATGATTTTGGTTTTTATGCTGTCATGGTGTAAGAAGTGAGTTAACCAACAGGATAATCTCCCAAAAAACGTTTTTTAACATTAACAAAACTTTTTTAACATTCAGTTGCACAAATCCTACATGACTTGCCAGTTATACCACTGTCTGTTGGGCCCTCGAGGTACACTTTTCATCTTTGGAAAACCAGACGAGGGATTGATGAAGAGATGAGAGCAGGGAGTGCCGGAGAAGAAGCATACTGAGAAGCCATCTTATGAATTCACCTAATTTATGGCCACATTGATAGCGGCAAAAGGCCTTGTGACACACACTGATTGTAGACAGATACGTATGTGAGTGCGTGCATAACCACACGCCCGACTTCAAGGAAAAATGAGGTTATCTGGCTGTGTCAGCCCCTCTCATCTTTTTTCTCCTCTGCTTGGTCTTTCTCTTCATTTATCTGTCTGGGATCTACTCCTTCGCACCCATCTCATAAACCTTTTGAGTTTCTGTTTTGCATTGCAGAGCGCACATCATAAAAAGAAAACATATTTAGACAAACAATAATATGCCCCTTTGGGTGAATAACAATGTGCATGACTCGACTCTGACTACGCTGCTGAAACAACTGTTGGTGCGGAATGTATATCTTGTTTAATTAATTTGGGATTGTTCTGATATGACTGTGGACACTGCAGCATATTGCTGGTGCAGTGAAATGATCTCAAGGTCAACAATGAAAGTTGTATGAGGGCAAAGAGACACTAGGCGTGACGGAGCTCTGGGAATGACTCTGCAAAAACTCTCCTCTCTCTTTCTCTCTCCACTGTCTCTGACCTTGTGTACCCTCTGGTCTGGTTTGTGCTGTTAATACTTTGTTGTCAAACGCCTTGTTAAGCAGACCCGAGGTTACAGTCACTAACTGTCTGATGATTGGGGATTTTATACGGCTGACTGGAAAAATTATACAGTTTTTTTACAGTAGACTACATAAACAACTGACCTTGATTGCCTTTTCTCCCACCTCTCAGTCCTGGTTGTGTGTATTTTTTATTTTCTCCTCTCACCAAGCACCCCCTCCTCCCCCATCCCTTTTCTCACTTGATCGTTTCAAAATCTGCAAATTGTTTATTCAGCCTTGTCCCAGCTCTCACGTCCTTATCACTACTCTCTGTCACCACCATTTAACTTGCTAAATTGCCATCTTATTTTATTCTCTGCCAATTTGATCCCTCATCATTTTTTTCCTCTTCCTCTGTCTCATAGCCTCTGAACTTCTCTTCCCCTCCTTATTCCTTTATCTGTATTTGCTCGCCAATATTTCCTCTCTCGATCCCTCTGTTCTTTGTCTCCAATTTGATATAAATACCTGTACTGTCCTCCCACTGATTCTCTCTCTATCCCTCTTACTTTTTGTCTTCCTGACTCTCTGTCATTTTGTGCTGCCCTCTCCTGCCATGTGTGTGGGATTTTTTTTTTCCTGTCAATTTTCCCCATGTTTAAACACCCATTTGCAAGCCATTATTAAATGATTGGAATCATGGGGTATCTGTGTGTGTATGTGTGTGTGGAGTAGCGGTTAGGTGGTGTGCAGTGGTGCCCAGATCACCTTGAGAATTCAATTATATCCTCACTCCATGCCGTTAAAAAGCACTGACACACACACACACGCACACACACACACACACAAATGTGTATGTGTCCTGTCTAGTATTGCAGACTCCAGTGCAGAGAAAGTTCGCCCGGTGGGATCGATCTCCGGACGGGCGTTATTGGATTTCTCAGATGTGTTCCAACGCTCTTAAAGGTCACCGTTAGAATGAATGCCACCGACACTACACCACCAAACAGGTCTATCCTTTTTAGTGTTTGTGTATGTCGGACACAGATTAAGAGAGAGACAGGGAGAGAAAGCAGCTTAGTTTGTATTTTTGCAAACAATAGGAGTGTTGGTAATTTTTTGTAGAACTATATTCATACAACTTGAGTCGCTGTTTTCAGAGCATAAGAACCCGCTCGGCTAAAACTGATTTTTGGTTTTGTCTTGAGCTACGAGTGAAATCAGCTCCCATATACCTTTGGAAAACATGTGGCAGTTTTACAGAGTTGTAAAGCAGAGCTTTTGTAATGCAACAATTGTTGAGTGTTGCCTTTTCAGTTGAAGGCTTTCATGCAATTCTGAAATGATTACTTCCTGGGAATATACTGCATTACCTGTTTCATGGAATTTACAGGATTTGTTCCCATGAGTTAATTTTCTTTCTTTTTAATTCCCTGGTGTTATTATGTCATATTCATTAGATCATTGTAGAAATTCAATTAAATTTCAATGTAAATCCCATTTAAAAGGGATTGATCTTTGGGGTAGAAAGTACACATTGGCAATCATATATACTAGAATCACCTGATCCTTTTGTAAATTATTCTTTTACCATTACTATTACCATTGTACTATGTGAAGTGGCAGAAAACAATCTGAAGCATGCAGCTATACTTTGCCTGAGAACCAGACAAATCTGCCGAGCTCATCTTGTATTTGCTCTGGCAGATAGGTCTGGTCCCCCTCCTGTTCAGCCAAAGAGAACGGTGCTGGGCCAATCACAACCATTTATCTCATATGGGGTGGGTTTGATAAGATGACCGTGTCACCGTGCAGCAGCACAACGCACCAGGGTTTTGCCTATTTCCTGCCTCAAACACATTGCCAGAAACACCAACTTGCATGTGTCACTCAGCGCTACGTACTGTAACACGTTTCATTGCTCTGATTGGTTGGAGGTCTATCCAATTGTGTCCAGAGACATTTTCGTCTGCACCGTTGATAATGTCCCTTGGAAATCGAAAATGAACTGAAAGGTTCCAGCATTTGCAAATTAGTCTGACAATGTCAGGCTAATTTCGGTATGCTGTTTGTTTGAGAAACTACTGAGGGAGAATTGTTCTTTGCTGGTATTTCTTCCAGGAAACAGAGTAAAATTTTGTGAGAATTACCTAGCAATATCAGGATTTAATGTCCCAGCATTATAATAAACCCTAACAAACATTTGGACATCAGCATGGAAAAAACAGCCACAGATAAAAGCAAAAAAATAAGTAAACTGAATTTAAGGGGGTTTACAGCCCAGTACATCTCTATGTGAGTGTTTTTCTCCCGTTTTGAATTCGCTGACCTTGTTACCCTTGCCGTTGTGGTTGCGTGCGTATGGATAGAAGGCACCCAGCTGCATCCAGCGAAGACACATCTCATACTCAGCTGCATTAAAGAAGCCACAGATGTCTGCCCCAGTCTGAAAAAGAGGGGACAGACAAAAAAAATCAGTGTCTGTTTGTGTGTGTGTGTGTGTGTGTGTGTGTGTGTGTGTGTGTGTGTGTGTGTAAGAGAGGAGACTGAGATGGACAGAAAGATGGGCACCAGGGTTCAGGTGTGACTATAAAGAGCACCCTCCAACCACAGTAACTGTTGCAAGCATCATGTTTCTGACGTGTCCTTGAGCAAGACACCGCAAGCGTGAGCGATGTTGTGTATCTGACCCTGTGGCTGGGCTTGGGGCACCCAAATGATTTACCATATAGGGATCGATGAGGTGTCACATTCTAATTATTATTAGACGCGCTGAGGAGATGAGAGACGACAGAAGGACAGTATGCGAGGGAGAGAGAGAGTCAGAAATAAACACAAAGAGACAGCGGGGCAAACAAGCAAAGTCAGAGCAAGCCAGGACAGCAATGTAAAAATGTAAGTTTTATCAAAGTTTTTATAGGTCAGGACGGACTAGCGCTCGGCTTCTTAGTCCGGGTGGGGCTTGTAATGACATGCTTCACATTGTATATCAAGAGATGTCCTTTGATCAAAGGGTCTAGCAAACAAAATAACATCACTCAGGCTGCTGTAATCTACTTAGAGAGGACAAGGTCACATCAATAAGATTATGTCTTGTCAAAACCGAGATCAGATGATGATACTTACGTAAGGGATGCCAAACAGACTGAACTCCATCATGCCTGTTGAACAAAGAGAAACGAAGAGTTATGTCAAATTAAAGACTGTTTGCAAGCATATGTGATTGATCACATCATCACCCCCTTCTCATAAATGTGCAAAACCCTAATATTGTCAGATTACTGGTACTAATTATGATAACCAAGTTTTATCCAAAAGCGTATTTACAGCATGTCTCACCTATAATGGATTTGTATAGCTGGTCCCAGCTGGCAGCGTTGTCTCCCAGCCAATGTCCAGCCCATTTTCCACTGGAGGGGTAAGTGGACCTGGTCACCACGATGCCTCTTTTACCTGTCACATTCAGCAGGGCGCTGCACAGAGGAGAGACAAAGGGATTTGTTTTACAATTGGAAATAACACACAGACATATATAAACTAGAAACAAATATAAAGTGATCGTTTATTCTCTCCCTTAAATAAAGTACATTAATTTTGGAAGCGAATTTGCCAATTAATTGTGATTGTTAAATTCAGCACGGTGCTAAAATGAAACCGTTCCTAAACTGAAGCACCTGGGCTCAAGGCCCCCTGGTGCCGAGCAGCCCCAGGCCATTCTGTAGCTAACTCTGCAATCTGGCCTCCCTGTGGTGAGAAGAAAATTTCACCACAAGGACCAATGTAGTTTCACATTGATGATTAGTATCATAAAGATTTGATGAGACTGTATTTCTGTGGATAGCTGGAAGATATCAGTTATGCATCTCACGTGACTTCCTAAAGGTGTTTGCAGTGATGCTTCCTGCTCATCATGTTCTCTTTTCTCTTCTCCCACATCGAATTTGTGTTCACATAATGTAGGATTAGGATTATTACGCTAACTTGTCTCCTTCCAAATGTCTCATTAGGTAATACAAACACATTTCTTTGGGGGTTATGCACAATTGCCAGATATTTTGCACTAATCTTGCCACTGTGTAATACTGCTGCTTTATGTGCCTTCAATTGCCCCCTGGGGACAAATAAAGTTTTTTGAATTTGAATTGAAACTATGAAATGTCAAAATAAT
>JAOVVB010039611.1:0-15194 GCA_028570985.1 Heterobranchus longifilis
ACAACCAAAACACAAACCCCGCAGCCACAAAGATACACAGTGATAAAGCAAAGGACATGGCGTTGAATGGAAGAAGTGTCCACATCCACAGGCTCAGGCATATATCTGATCATATAGCGTGATCCTCCAGGCACCGACAGAACTATAAAGCAGAGCCACAGATGACTCCAAGCCCCCAACCACACACCCTCCCAAACTCTGAAATGCAGAGCAGAATGAAACTCTCCCAAGTGTGATGTCAGTCCTTCCAAGGCCTTAAACCAGAGCAGTGTGGTGACACTGGCTGCATAACCTCGCTACAGTACGTCTCTCCCTCTCTGCTCTTCCTTGCCACTCTGCTCTGTTTCTCCTCTTTGCTGGCTGAAATGGATCCAAGAGGTCCTGTAGTAGTGGATCTTTGCTCCACTGTAGTTTCCTATCCACATCAATGAGTTTCATTGATGAAGAAATGTATCTCTCTTAAGAAAACTTGAGGAGACGATCAATAAAGTTCTTTAAAGGTCCCATATTATGCTATTCAAGTTCATACTTGTATTTTGTGTTTCAGCATATTTACATGCTTTCATTTTTTCACTGAAAAACGGCACCATGTACAGGCAGTAATTACGACCCATATTTAAGTTTTATTGTTTGACGACGCCCTCTAGTGGCTGTAGTTATTATGACGAGAGCAAAGCAGGAAGTCATGTAACATTGTATTAAGACCTAGAAAGTCAATTTTGAGTGGGCGGGTCAAACAAACACAGGATTTTGTCCCAGCAGTTTTCGTGTCCCGTTTGAAACTAAAAGTAAATGGTGAATTACTTTAACTTTATGTAACAAACAACTGTGTCACATTCTACATCATATGTGTAGATTCAAGATTCAAGATAACTTTATTTGTCCCAAGGGAAATTTGTCTTGGACATAAAGGCTGCCACATAAAAATACATCCAATCATAGTGCAGTGATAGAAACAAGTGCAGAGCACAGACAGGTGCAGACATAAAGTGCATTCAAGTACATTCAACAAACCCCTCATTTCACACCCTCCTTATGTCCTGAGTTTAGGAGATTCACTGACAGAGGGATCTTATGAGTCATATTAGAGGGTAGGAACAAACTATGTGGTCGTATTGTTTGGAGAACTTGTTGTTTTCCACATACTGTCTGTCTGAATGTACCTGTATTCAACATCTTTCTGAAACGCTCCATTTTAGCGCCTGTCTCTTTAAGCCCCCCTCCCAAAAAAAAGCCCAGTCTGCTCTGTTTGGTAAGTGTTTCTGGGTCTTGGCGTCTCTGTACAGTCATTGCACTGTAGCAGCACTTTAGTATAGGTGTGACATCACAACCTTACAGAAGTCCTGACAGCTCGTTTTAAGGCACAGTTTCTGAATACGGCCTGGTGCATTTCTTGTGTTTCGATACTTCTTTTTACAATATGGGACCTTTAAAGCAGATTGTAATAAATAATGTGAGAACTATCCCAATCACTGACTATAGAATTTAAAACTAGTGAAGTCAAGTAAAGAATTATTATCACAACAATTTTCTTGCTGTTGTCTGCTTTCACTCATGCGAGAAACGAGTGCTAAACCAAAGACGATTACACAGTGTCTCAAAGTGTAAACACATCTGGCTCCGAAATCTCAACTGGAGCATTGCCTCGCATACATCTGTTTGCTGCAAATCAGCCTTTCAAAAACAACTTGACGAGGAGACAGTCAAAGCTCAAGGGTCCTCATCGCCGCCACACATGTGGAGCATCCATGTAGTTTCAGTACGGGAAGTGGGAATCTACGGACGTGGCCTGGGAGAGTTTTTACACCTGCTTGGCTGCTGTGCAAAAGAGCAGACACATTTTTATGGTACATCATAAGACTGTCCCCCTGTAGATTAGACCCACTTGTAATAAGACTGGGCCAAGCTCATCTGTGCCATTTATTAGACTATATCTGTCCAGATGGACTGCATAAAACCTGCTGCAGTATGTTGGAAGGTCAATAAGTATAATATCAACTTCTTCAAAAGCAGCAGATTAAAGAGGAGTTTCCTGGTTTATAGTTAAAAAAATAAATAAATCTGATGTTGGAATGGTGTTTAATTTCAATGAATCTATAACAGGTCCTTTACTGCCCTCATCTGAGGGCCACTGGAATTACACCTGCACAATAATTTAATGTTTCCCAACACGTGATGTAAGAAGAAATTGCCCAAGAGTATTTTAAATAGTTCAAATTTAATCCACCTCAACCAGCTAAAATGCTGCTTACACATTAACACATCTAGTGATACTATAATGTATATAATATAACATAATATAATATAATATTAAAAAAATAACTAGTGCCATTTTGCCAGCATACTACACATTTTTCCCATTTTTTGGACTTGTTATATTAAAAAAAAAAAGTCAGTATACCAGGACCCTGAAACCGAAGCAGCTAAATTGAATCTAACCACTTTTTTTATTATTTAAACTTGTGCTTTTCCAACTGTGACATGTCAAAATGTCTTTCACACTTTTACTTGACACAGTCATTTTTTTCTGATAATATTTCTATTGTAATTAAATTAGGAAAAAAAAAACACAGGCACTAATGGATAAGTAGTAATTATTATGGGCAAAAAACGAATGTGTTTCAGCTGAAACCTAGTCTACATCCCACATCTCGGACTGGTGTCCCTGTACATTGCACATATTGTTTATACTGTGAACTTTTGCACATCCCCTCATCAATATTTTTGCACACCCTGCACAAAACTGTACAGCTTTATTTTCTTATTCTAAACAATTATAAGCTATTGTACATTTTTGTTATATAATATCTTTTACACACTTTTTAAAATTGTAATATTTTTGTTATATATTTATGTTCTTGACTGGAGCTGTAGCCTACTTTGCTTTTACTTGTTTACTATGTTTATTGTATGCACCAAACACCAATGCAAATTCCTTGGCAATAAACCTGATTCTCATATTATGGTCACATTTGCATGAAAGAAACCAGGTTTTAATTTAAAGTGTTGTTTTTTTCTATTTCTGACATGTGATTGAGAAAAGTGACACAGACTATTGCTACTGCTACTGACAGAGAGAAGAAAGGACAGAAAAGAAAAGTAGTGCGTCAGTGATGCCTTTGTTGAAGCCCCGCCCTCCAGGTCAGACCGTCAGTGTTCAGTCAGATTCCTGCACTCACGCACTGACTTGACTTGTAAACAGTGAGGTCAACTAAAAGCGGATACGGCAGATTCAAAGCAAGTCAATGCATTCCTTCAACCTCTATTTCACGTTTCATTCACCGGTACGTAAGTTACGTTAACTTTTCTAACAGTCTGCTAACTCCTACACCAGTAAGCACTTTATTTAATTCATCTGACGATCTGCTGTTTGCTGCTGAGTAACGTTAGGCTACAAATATTAACTGTTAACTCCTTAACCTACCAGCTAACGTTAACTTAGTTTATGTAAAATGTTTATTTACAATAATGCAGTGTCAAGGAGGTTTTATCTGTCACAGGAAGTTTCATAACAAAAGAAAGTGTGGCTACAGGGAAGGAAGTGAAGGTTTTATCTTGTTACACGTGTTTTGTGCAACTACCACCTATTTTAGCTGATTATTGTTTTCCTAATCACAAGGCTCCCCTCTTCTGTGGCATTATCTTTACTTATTGCAAGCGTCTGTTGGCTTATTTTATATGACATTTCTGATGTAACAATGTATAGTTGACAGGTGTAACAGGCAAAATACTGTAGCATTTCCTCAAAGACTACCCCCCAGCAGAGCAGGGCTCCAGGAAGTGGAGTACATTTAAAGTAAAGTTGTTTTGTGGTCAAAAAGGTGCAACAATGTAATTAAAATGCATGAATATAAAACTTTTTTTTATATTAATGGTAGGTTCAAGAAACAGGTGGCACAGCAGCTTCATCTTTTTTTGTAGTTTAGGAAATATTACTTTTTGGAAGGGAGAGAGAAACAAGCAGCATGATGCAAAACCTTCCACTGTGTTTCTTTCTCATTTGTCATCATAGACACTTCAAACCAACTTTAATTTAATCTGTGCACATCTACACACAGTGGTTATTCTTTGGAAATAAATCATGCAGTATTGTCCAGTGAGATATTACAGGTAGGTTTTTGTAATTCAGGGACAATATACCAACTTTATATTTAACTTTTGTTAACATTTAGACCTGTGCCGAGCTACAATATTTCATAAAAGGTTAACATTGTTGATTGTGGCTTTTTTAAATAATGCATTGTTTGGTGATAGACTTAGGCAAGAAGAGTGACTTGTTTTTTTAAGTTGCAAAAGAAACAACATGAGGATCTTTTGCAGAGACATTTTGTGGTCACATCCTATAGACCACAAACTGAATGTGTCTCTCTGTAGTACTGACCACAATGTCAGTCTGCTTAAAATGTAGCTTATGTGTGATCTTTGTAGACAAGAGAAACTCTGTCTGTTGAACACACGGACTCTCATTTAGCAGGTCTCCTGTAGTGACTAGGACTGTAGGTGCACAATCATCCATCAGCCTGATCATTAATTTAAACAGATGGACTGTTCCATAAATGTTCATGCTTTTTAGTTGATTTGTGTTGCTTTAAACAGAGTTTTAGTGTCTGGTTGATTATTTTGCTGAGCCGGTCGTATGTGCTGTAACTCTAACAGCTGTTCCATGTCAAACCCTAAAACAGATAAGGTAACTATATGCAAAGCAGCGAGCTCCAACATTTAAAAGTTAGATCGTAGGAAAATGACAAATACTTAAGTTTCAGTACAAATATTATTTTATTCCTTAAATTTATAATTGACCAAGACAATTTAGTGTTAAATCATGTGCCAGGTGGGGTCTGTTTTTCCATTGTAGGCTATACTATCTGTGTAGAAGCATGTATACTGGCAAAAGCCATCTGAGTGTTTTTCTTGTCTGATATCCTTCTACATTAGGTCACTGGCCGCCTGTCTCAACACACTTACCAAGTTTTAACAAAGGAACCATAAACTTTTCTTTGGCTTCTGCCCAATAGGACAGTCTGTAAAGATTAGACAATATTACAGCATTATCGTGTGTTTGAAGATAAGAACACTACATCACTGTTTCCAAACACCGATTCACTTGAAGTTCCCTTTCTCATTTCCTTTCTCATGCTTAAACTTTTTCTGTTGTCTTTCCTCGTGAGGTTTGTCATGCTTGCAATATGTTGCACAATATTAAGGCTCAAACGTCCAAGCATGACATATTTACCAGCCATGACAGCAACGCTGGTATTGTTTTCACCTTGTGAGCATGTGGTCCTGGAGCAAAAGCAGATTTCAGTATTTCTGTCTGTCTGTGGACCGATTTTTGTCACTGCGATAGCATCACAACTGTGCAAGATGCAGTCACAGAACTTTACAGGTGTGTAGTTGAGATTAAAATGAAGATTGGTATGGTCCGAGCACGGACGCCAGAAGTGTAGGAGTTAGGAAAGGGGCCATTCATACTCCCACTTTACACCCCTGATCCAATTTGGTATCGTGGGTGACGTGATCCCATCGCAAAAAATGGTTTCTAGTCAGAAAAAGCAAATATTTCTTAAAGAACATGCCACTTTGAGATAAATATGATGTTTACCATCATTTTCAAGTAGTCTACCTCTGAAAACCAAATGTATTGTAAACAGAAATAGTTTTTTATGTTTATTTTATTATTGAGGTCCAGTGTATCTTCATATAAATGGGAGATACGGACAGTAAAATCAATTTCATATTAAATGTATCAATTAAAAATGCTTCAGTGAGCTTTATGAGCAAAACATATAGATTATATCCGTGCCAGTATCGAGACAGAAGGTGTGTGTGTGTGTGTGTATTATGTCTCTCACCCTGCATTCTCCTCTGTCTTCCTACATGTCTATTGTTTCCTGTCTGTTTGACTATACCAGTCCCACATGTCTACATCTGCGTGGGTCAACAACATGCACACGCACGTACACACAAATGCACACACACACTGTCTGATGCTCTTATTCATGAATTGACTGAGGATCCAGCTCATGGTGCACAGCAGCCTCCAGTAGGCAGTCTTCCAAACCAGTGCACATAGAACTGAAACTCATCCGTGAGTTATATCAGTCGATATTTCCAGGCTGACAAGACCCTCGTCGTCACACCACAACTTTCTTTTCAGTTTTGGCTTTACTTGTCAGATGGCATTAGTCTCTGTAAGGGCCGTCGCCCCTGAAGTAAAGGAGAAGAGCAGCAGTTGCTTTAGGTGTATAACACGCAGTGGGCCGTGTTTGACATTGTACAACAACTGAATGTAAATCAGACTGATAATATGAGTGAGAGATGGCAGAAAGACAGAAAACATGAATGAGCATATGTGTTTCCATAATGCACTCACTGGCTGTTTTTTATTTGAATGTATTATTACCAGAATAATTAATTAAAAACTGAATCAAGGCGCAAATGTACTAATATGGTTTCCATGGGTCCTTGAAATACTTGAAAGTTTGTGAATTTGGGAAAAAAATTCGAGGCCTTGAAAGTTTTTGAAAATAGACATGAATAAATATGGCTCATTAAAAGTGCTTGGATGTATATATTTTGTGCCAGAATAGAAATGTAAGTTATTTAATGTAAAAAGGCAATGTTCTGCTCTCTGTGTGTCTCCTGCAGCAGCCTGGTATCCTAAAAATTAAAATACAACAAAACTGCATTCTTAATTACATTTCTAGGTATTTTTATCCCAGTTTATGTTTTTAAAAAAAAATCTATTACAAAAAGGTTTCTTAATGTCAAAGTCTGTGTAAGTCAGAGTGGGGAGGAAGTCAGGGTGAATGGATGTTGTAGTTATATTGTATTAAGTACATAGACGTATATACATCAACCCAAACCAAAACCTTTTCCTAAACCTATCCAAGTAGATCTGTGTCAATTCACATTGGTAACGAGGTGTTTAAAACTGTGATTGTAATCTGTGAGGAAAAAACATTTTTCCCTCGAAACATAATTGAGAATGCAGTTTAGTCGGATGGGAACTTAACATGCAGGGTCTCCTTTCATGCGTCAGCCTCCTAGTTATCATTATAAAAATTCTCAGTGATGTACCAGTAATTAACCTTGATCCGTGTCTCAAACTATGTCGTGTCGGGTCCTTGCATCTGAAGGAATTAGGCTTGGAGAGTCTTTGAAAAGACCTTGAATTTGATGTGGTGTGTGAACTCTGCATTAATCAACTTCTGTTAAGTCTGTTCCTTTAATGCATGTTGATGTGCTGGAGACAATGATGATATATCTTTTTTTTTTAAGTCTCTTTCTGATTTATTAGGTTCAAACCTTTTATAGACTTTATATTTTGTACAATAACATATTTTGAATGCAGCTGCACTTATAACTGAAGACTCCTCCTGTCTCTCTCCTAGGTTTCATCGACTAATTAAAGAGGCGGTTGCTAAGAGATGACAATCTGTGACATTGGTGAGAGCCTCTGATGTAGAGCAGCCCGAAGCCTCGACTTCTCCAGGATCTCTTTCCTCCACACCTCTGTCTGTATACCCGGCTCATGTGAAGGACGCGGGCAAGCGCTCTTAAATCAGACTCACAAATACCATGGCGGCTTTCACTGCTCCTTGTGCCGCCAAAAATACGACGACCACCGCGGTGGCCCGAACCGCATGGCAAAGGCAAGGAATCAGCGACGAGGCGGGCAAATGTGAGAACGGGGACGTGGGACAAAACACTATCGTGGAGAAAACCCACGAGTTCTTCCAGATGTGTGACATCGAGAACAAGGGCTTCATCACCCGGCGTGACATGCAGGTGAGGCTGCTGACTGCCATGACTTCACTCTAATGTTTTTAAAGTCGTGTAAAGACTCACTTTTGTTGCATGAAAGTAATTACAGTGAAATACCTTCAATGATGTAATATTAGCTTGGATTACATTTAGGGGCTCACTGCCACAGAAAATAATATAAATAGGCCTGTCACGATAACTGCTTTTGTTTTTGGAAGATATATTGCCCCAGAAATAATTGCGATAAATGATATTATTGTCATTTTAAGACCATTTTATGCCACTGATTTAATGATAATATAATAGCTTAATAATGCAAGTACACCCTTTCAAAAAGCACTGGACTTTTAATCCTTAAGAATATTCAGACATTGGAATTGCAATGTGAAAAAAATATTAAAATATCCTAAATAAAAAATACTCTAAGCAGAGTTTTTTTTTCTGTTCATTCAGCTCAGCTGCCGTGAAAAATAAAAAAACACTTAGACGCTGTGCTTATGTATTATACAGGGAAAACCCAGCAGTTTATTCTGGCATCATGTTGGCTAAAATGTTGGTGACATTCTTATGTCAACAAACACGCATGTAAACACAACAGGTGATACCGTGGAGGACCTCGATAACTTTTGCTGACCTTGATAAGTCGATAACGTAATTATTGTGACGGGCCGACATACGTTTTAATTACTTGTGGGGACACCTAAATGATAAAGAATCAGCATCATGTTTAGTATCCACAGTGCACAGGGCATCACATTCACATTTTCACAATGTTTAGAGATAACAACTCCTTATTCATCCAGAATGAGCATACAATGCATGTGCACTCATGAATGATGCTGCACAGGACACAGACAGGACATGTGTGCCGTATTCAAAGCAGCATGAAAGAGACCGAGACACAGAAAGAAGCTTCGTCATGCAACTCCTCCACTCGCATTATTGTGCAGATTAATTTGCCCCCTCAGATATTCATCCCCGCCGTGGCTGATCCTTTGATGAAGCACTTGTAGGCTCTCACTCTGTGGAGCATAAATACACACGAGGGGACGCTTTGATCTGGTGTTTATGATAATCGTCGATGGCGAGCAGGACAGCGGTCCACTCTGTCTCACTATTATTTATTCGACCGTTCGTACTGAAGAGTAACATCTGTACTTAAAGCAAAGACACTGTTATTCATGCACTGGTCAGTTTTCAGATTTTGGGCTATTTTGCATCTATAACGCCTCTTCTTTCAGATGAGTGGAAAGAAAACATTCAAAATACATATTCATGTGTTTATTTTACTACACTTGTCTATTTGTGTCTGTAGATTTCTCCTAAATTCACCAAAATGTATCATTAGGTAATGCCTCATTTGCATATTTTAACATAACATTCCAGAAAACTTGTCTTAATGTAAGTAATCAACTGGGGAAGTTTTATGGTGATAATCACCTGCAGTGTCTTGCAAAATGTATGAATTTTACAATCCATATCTTTCATCTCAAAATTATAATTTTTTCCTCAAACAGAAATCTCCACTTCAGTAGCACTTACATACACCAAACCTTCCTGTTTAATTTATATCTATATTCTGAAGGTTTTTACAGAGGGGTTTGTTCATATATCTTTCATAACCTGACTTTTATTCCTAGAAACATGACGAAAATTGTTTTTTTTTAATGGCTGTTGACATTATTTTCTGATTTATGCAGTCATAAAAAAGAAATATCCAAAATTCATACTGTAAAAACCTTTGACTCTAATATGTCAACAAAATGAAACAAGAATTTTGAACCTGGCTTTATCCAATGTTCAGATTTTACTTCTGGAAATGTTTGCAAACTACCACATATTTAATAAGACAATGCCTCTTTTGCATATTTAAACATCAAATTTCAGAAAACTTGTAACTGCCATGGTGATATCCATTAGTTAATTTAAAAAAAATCTTATTCACCTGTCTTCCCTGAAAAGCAGCGCTTGTTTCTTGTTATTTGTTTGTGTCATCTGTTGAAGGTTGCAGCTAAATGAGTGTCACTGCTTACATTTATGTGCACTCTTGTCAGTATTTTTCAGTCACAATATTTTCACAGCTTAAAATTGCATTTCACACTGTGACCACCAACCATCGTAAGCTTTACAATTCTACTGTTTGCTGACATTCGGGTTATGTTCTGCCCAGATAACACGTTTACAACAACAGCTGATGATCTTACGCAGATGCTGCCGTTTCCTCGTCCCTGCCCTGGATTGTCTTGGTAGCCTCAGTCAACATTTGCAACAGTGTAAACACGGTGTAAAACCCAAGCTGCTTACAGAGGTGTGGCCGTGTTGGCTTTTCTTGTAAAAAGATCCAGCAGTTACTATCATGGTCAGAAGGTTTTTGGGAGGTTCTCACTTTGGATTAACCCTTAAGGAGCAGCTGTCTCTCTGTGCATCTCAAATCGTATCCCCGTCTACTTCAAATATTCTGTTAAAAGACTTTTGGCAGTCTCACGTTAGCCAACATCTGTTCCTGTGGAGCTGCCCGGTGGTCAATCATTAAAGACTGTAGCTGCACTGGGAAGAGTCCAGGTGTTAAAGGGATAGTTCAGATGTTTTGAAGTGGGGTGCTGATCCATGCGTACACTTAAACTGATAATGAGGTGGCTAAAATATGTTTTGCTGTGTGTCTACAGCAGTGCATTGCTTAGCTTCTGTGTCAGGACTCCTGTCGACCGTCATCTACTGTAGGTAACACTGACTATAGATAAGTAACTCATACAAACACTTTCAGAGTTTTGGCTGAAGTGCCTCTGCCCTTACCTTGCATGGCAGCTGGATTCTCGCAATATCATGAGATAATAATAATAATACATTTTATTTTTATAGTGTTTAAAAGACACTTTACATAAAAACAGTTGCAGAAAAACAGTAAAACCAAGATCACGCAAGAATCGCAAATTTCTTTATCGCACATATTTATCTTGCCAGACTCCAGTACGATCGTTTGGGTCAAAAGAAGATCTGACCGGACCAATCAGCGTCCTGTGAGGAGCGACTCGTAGCTACAGCCGTGGTTTAGATGTTCGTTAAAAACAACAATGCGTCCTGTGAGGAGTTAATGGTACCAGCAGGTGTGGTCGTGGTTTCGGTGTTTGAGCTGCGTTCATTCAAAACAACAGTGGCGGCTCTGTGTATATGCTGGGATACTGCAATAGCTGGAGAATATTTCTTCATTAAAATAAGAGCAAAGAACGGCACTGAAAGCTTTTCTGCACTTCTCCTGAGTTTGATAGACAGATGGTTCGTCCAATCACCTGCCAGGTATTCTTTTCAAAGCGCCGGCCTTTTTCCAAACTGTTTCTAATGACGGCTTCTCAGACGGTCACGTTACCGTGAAACAACGGCGTCAGGCTACCTCTACAATTCAACACATGCCACTAGAAAGTGAAAGAAGTATCAACACCGGCAGGTTCTGGGAGGTGGGGCCAAGACACACGTCACTCTACTGATGAAAGCTGCCATCATATACGTCACCTGCCACGAGATCAGCCAATAGCAACAATTAAATTGCAATAGCTGGGTTTCAACCAGTGGAGGGTATGCATGTAAAACAATAAGTAGAATTAAAATACTTTGCACTAAAATATCAAGATTTGGACCCATATATAGGACTTTCATCTGAAAAAAGTGGTTTGGGGGTTTTGTTACTCTTTAATGTGTTTGACTGTGAAACACTGCTGCAGAAGATGATGCATGTCCATTTAACATTTTCTAGTTAGAAAGAAAAAGAGGCTATTTGGAATATAACTCACATCCTGTGTTATTTGGGCTAATTTAATCTAATTATGACGGGTAAAAATAACTGGGAAATAACCACCAACTGTTCCTTTGCACACTGCACTAATATCTGTCCTTATAGGTCTCAAGTAGCAGTTGTTATAGCTACAGTATTGTCAATGTCCTTGAGGCTTTGTTCTTGCCAATAGCAGCTGTGTTTTGTGTGTTTTTAAATAGAGGCTGAACGCCGAGCTCCCTCTCAGTGCGGAGGAGTTGGAAAACGTATTTGATACCCTTGATTCCGACGGCAATGGATACCTTACCCTTGACGAGTTCTCCTCCGGCTTTAGTACGTTTTCAGTCTGTTTCTGCTTAAAACAATGCTACTATCAGTAGGTGTAGTCTGACGTTTTTCGACTGTGCAGTTAAGCTCTTGATTTTTCTAGGTGAGTTTTTATTCGGTCAGAAGAAGATCTCTGTAGAGGAAGGCATGGGGGAGAGGAGCGCCTGTAAAAGCCCGGCAGAGGTTCTGTATCAGACCCAGTGGGAGGAGAGCCTGGCGAGAGGAGAGGAGGATGAAGAGAAGAAACACTTTTGCATGCTGATGGAGAGCCTCGGAGCCAACAGTGTCTTTGAAGAGTGAGTATACTGTGTGTGTTGTTAGGGCCACGTCATATCTTTGCACACTTTGTTAATGTGTGCTTTAAGTCGACACCATATTTTAAGTGACCTGGCCTGAGACTATAATCAGCTGTGCAAACCAAACAAGAGCTGGAAGTTTCCACTCTGAAGCAAAGCCGTTCCTCTGCTCCCTCTCTGAGCAATCTGTGCGCTGCCTCTCTGTATCAGAGTGTGGCTGCTTATATATTCAAGTCTGGTTCGTAGGATTGTGTTTTACATTTAGTAATAAACATGGATACTGTCACACTTTACAAAGCCTTCACAAACGTATCTGAATCATGAATCATTCATGTTAAGGGGAGACACTACAGGGGAATAAAGATTAAAAAAAAAAACTTAAACTCACAGAACTTGATTACTTACATTAAGACAATTATGTTTTGTATTTTCTGAAAATGTTATGTTTAAATATGCAAATGAGGCATTATCCAGTGTTAACTGTTGGTGAATTTAGGAGAAATCTCCAGATGCAGTTAGACAAAGTCTAGGAAAATAAACACATAAATGTGTATTTTGGAGGTTTTGTTTCCACTAGTCTGAAAGAAGACAAAATAGCACAAAATCAAAACATTTTTTGCCTGTAGTGTCTCACCTTAACTTTGTATTTAATACAGTATTTAATGGACATTAACTCTTGCTGAGGTCTGTATAGACATTGCTTGACATCTTTTGCTGAATTATATGCTGGACAATGACAGCATCTTATGAAATGCATGACTAGACTCACCTTTAACAAACAACTCCAACTCAATAAAAGTAAACAGTGGTGGAGGTGGATGCCAGATTTAAACATCCTATTGACTTCCGCCTACCTGGATATCTGGAGTTGACATTTTAGAGCAGATCAGTTTGTGCTGCACTAACTGATATTGATGTTGGCCAGAAGTATGTGTAACTGTTGTAAAGTTTGACTTTCTCTACCTTATAGTTTTACAGAAGCCCTGAGAGGCAAATGACAAAAATACATTCAGGGGATCCATTTTCAAGGTCTGATTTAAATTGTTTAGTTCATGACTTACTGTAAGAACAGGAAAAACAGGTTTTGTCAGGATAATCTTTGTAATTCTGAGTTCCTTAAAACAAATAAAATGAATAAATAAATCTGTGAAACAGGCGGGGGGAAAAGTTTTGGCAGTTTTTTTGTCAGGATAATTTTTTGTAAGTGTTTATAAAGCTGAATGATCTGAATAGAACTAAAACATTCATGTTTTCATTCAGGTGAGGTTTAATTTCTCACTGCACTCTAAACACAAATATTGTGTGTTGTTTGCAAGTTATGTAACATTACTGTCATGTCTTTCTTTTGGCTAGAAATGTTGAATCTAGTATTTTAATCTGCACAAATCTGACATTGCTTTTAGTCTTATTTAGAACAACAGTAGTGGTGTGCATCAGCCTCTTGTGGCCAAAATGAGTATTACAGCAACAAACCCTTTTATTATCCTGACAACAAAATAAAAAAGAAATCACCTGGCAAAACTTGTTTTTCCCACCAGTTTCACAGATTAACATTTTTTAAGGAACCTAGATCAAAGATACGATCACATATTATCTCAGCAAAACCTTTTTCTCACCTGTTCTTAAGTCATAAACACAGGAGAGAAAACAATTTAGATGAGATCGATTTCGATTTTTTTTTCTTCACTTGCCGCTCAGGGCTTCTGTATATCTTACAGGCACATTATATTTTTTCCTGTGGAAATATGATTACATAAGTATTCAATTTCTGATTGTCTCACAGCTGATTTTAATGCAAAATTGAATACTTAAATAAGTGTGTATATTGAGTGTTTCTTGTCAGAGCTTTAGCTGCAGACCCTGGAACACACATTAACCATTAAGCACTTATGAAAAGTGCTGCAATAATACATTGATTTTTCAAGGCAAAGAACATCATGTCCTTTTAAAAACCACACTGATCTGGTACCTGCTGCTTCTGTGCACGTTTCTGTGTTGCTGTGTTAGAATTTCAACCCGTCCTTGAAGCATTTTCTTCCGTTTGTCTTCTAAAAGAGAATCGTAGATTTCTCATGAAACCTCAAGACTGCAAATGTCATTAAAGAAATTGACTTTGACGCTGCACTCGGTTACCTCTGCTCCTTCATTCTGTCCCGACAGTCCCGCTGAGGTACGCAGTTTGTGGGCCCAGCTCCGCAGAGATGAACCTCATCTTTTATCCAATTTTGAGGACTTTCTGGCCAGAGTGACATCACAGATCATCGAGGCCAACCAGGAGAAGAGGGAGATGGAGAGCGCCCTCAAAAGGTAAGGGCGAGTATGAGTGTGTTGATCGAGGCAGTTGTATCACGCACACTTTGTGAGATACCAGTGGTGCAATGTAACTAAGTACATTTACTCAAGCAGCGTACTTAAGCACTAGGAATCTCTCAAAACGATAACAAAGGACGCAGCAATGCTGTCACTGCAGTCAGTTTCTCCAGTTAGGATTACGTCAGCATTCATTGATCAGGAGGCTTTTACCGGGAGCAGAATTATCTGCAGAGGTCTCCTCTTCTCCAAAACAAACAGACCCGGTGACTGAAACCGGTAAAAACACTAAAGCAGTTTCACGTTGAAAGTCCGATGAAAAAGTCCTTCATCTGCTTAAAATATATAGTTAAAAACGACCAAGATCTAAAAAATGTATTGTAAAAATGTGGCTGAAACCGAATAAAAAGTAAATTCACGACTTTTTTTATGACCTCTTTGTGCACGCTGATGCATGCACAAAGAAGATATGACGCCATGGACAGGTAACTGCTACCAAAAGACACGTACTGTGTCCTCACAGATTTCTCTGGGTTTGAACATTGTTCATCAAGTCAACTTGTGGCTGGGGTATTCCATAACGTAATTATGGCAGCGGTGGTGGGCGGGGCTTGAGGCCAGATCCAGAATTTCTTAATGAGGGAGAAGAGTACAGTATCATAGATTATTTTTACATACTTCTAAATGTGTCTGGAGGAGTGTTTTTACACTGTGGTATTGTTACTTTT
>JAOVVB010039620.1:0-15194 GCA_028570985.1 Heterobranchus longifilis
TAGCAGACATTGCTATGTGTGTGCATCACTGTGATCTCCCCACACACACACACACACACACACACACACACACACACACACACACACACACACACGTTTGTCATGTTTGAATGGCACTTCATTGACTTACAAGGAAAGATTTTAAATTGTGCTCAACACAAATGCAGCTAGATCAAATTGTCATCCACAGACAACTGGTGTGCTGATAATCTAAAATCTGTCCTACAAAAAGGCTCACACACACACACACACACACACACACACCCACCCGACACACACACACACACCTGCTGTCTACTGGTTCTGGCACTATGGTTGGTATGTGTGTGCACAGGACAGAGACTCGGCGGCGCTCGTTTCCCGTTGCTCGTGCACGGAGATACCGCTACTGTTGTGGCTTGTTATATAAACACACTTCATTAGAAAGTGCACAGCTGCCTGTGTGTTCATATATCTGCGTGTGTGTCATACGGTTACATCAGTGCAGCGATGTCTGTTTAAAGACCTTACTGGAACTGAGATGACAGTGAAAGGTAAACTCACTGCCTCTTCTGGTAGACACATAAACTAAGTCCATAATATCAAATATGTATCTACCAACACATTACCCTTAAAAGGAAGGTGTCAGTGTTACATTGCTGTGCGGACTTAGCGTGTGTCAATTACTCAATGGTGAGTTCCTAATTAACTTTAAAACTTTTTTATCCCCCATGGCCTGCTATTTAAAGGGATATTGACATTTGGGGAAATATACTAATTTGCTGTCTTGACGAGAGTTAGATTAGAAGATTGATATCGCTCATGTCTGTACGGGAAATATGAAGCTGGAGCCAGCAGCCAGTTAGCTTAGCTTAGCTTAGCATAAAGACTGAAAACAGCTAGCCTGGCTTTGTCTAAAGATCACAAAATACCTACCAGCACCTCTAAAGCTCACTAATTAACACATTATATCCTGTTTGTTTAATACACACATAAAGCACAGTGTAAAAACACATTATTTCTTAGCCAGGAGCAGTAACTCCGCCTGGTGTATAACCTCTGGTAAAATAATGAATTGTTGGTTTTCCACATTGGTTTTTGTACTGATAAAACAAATAACATGTTAAAGCAGCTAAGGAGTTTTTAAGGGGTTATGAAACAATCTCAATTTAATACTAATGCCTCTATACGGCCTACATAAGCACACGAGACCCTCACCGAGAAGATTGGCTATTTATATATAGTTATTCTTAATGTATATTTTGTGGTTGCGGCTGATACTGGGGCAGGATCAGCAAAGAGAAAAGAGAAAGAAAAGAATTGACTGAAGAACAAAAAAGAAAGGTAAAAGGACTGTTATAGAGCACAGGTGAAAACCTCAGTTAACCTCGATCATTCATTCAACAGTTGGAGAGAATTGTGGGATTTCAAATGCTGAATTGACCTTCTCCCTCCTAGACAGATGTAATATGTCTATTTTATTTATGAAACACATTGCGAGACGTACTTTTACATCAATATATGAATTTATGTTTGAGCTTTGTTTCACCATCATTATATTAACCATAAATAGCCACAAATAGATACATTAGCTCATCGCTATACATCTTACAAGCAGCTGTATTTAAAAAAGAAAAGAAGTAGTGAAAATAATTTGCATTTTTCTTTCACTTGCTACAAAAAAAAAGCACGAGCTAGGCCGATCCAGATCTTTACGGCATGAGGCTGTGCTGCTCATGAAAACACTACGGTGTTTCCTCGGTTTCCAGTTTAAGCAAAGCTAACCAGCTGCTGGTACGAATATTTAAAGTGATAGTTTTCTGAGGTTTTGAAGTGGAGTTGTATGAGGTAGTTATGCATAGTTAGTGTATTACCTTCATACAACGGCGGTCGGTGCTCCTCCGGTGTGGATGATCAGACAGGAGTCGCACCCAAGCTCTGCACTGTTTGTCACGGGGACACGAGAAAACACATATTAGGCATTATTAGCCACCTAAAGAAGCCCCCCCAAAGAATATAATAAAACAGTTTAAATGTATGCTATGTTTCTTAATATTTTCACCTCTTTACTTTGCCGTCAGACAATGATTTCATTTAGCACTACATGCATAGGAATACGGGCGTTCCACAGTTGAGAATATGTCGTGCCAAAACAAAGCGCTGTCTGACGGCAAAGTAAAGCAGTGGAAATATAAAAAGAGGTATTACACTAACTATGCATAACTACCTAATACAACCTCACTTCAAAACCTCTAAACTATCACTTTAATATCCTACCGACATGAGAGTGGTATCTCATACCCTTGGCAAGAAAATACCAAACTATTCCTTTACTAGGCTACTTAGTTACTAGATTTTTACTAGTTTACTGGATGTTGTTTGATTGCCACAGCTTTTATTTACCATTACATCACAGAGTAACTTACACCACTGCTTATGAATCTGCCTGTGCAGACATAGCTATCTCCTTTGATCATCAGTGTGTGTAAATGTCTGTGTGTGCATGTGTGTACAAGAGATCGAGTGACACCTCAACAAGTGAAGCTCATAAATATTAATAGGGGCCTCATGAATATTCAGAGGGTGGGCTATGAATATTTAAACTATGATGGAGCATGTGGCCGGGTGACTAGACAGCCACAGACAAGAAACAGACAAATAGACCTCCTCCTTTGCTTCTTAACCTCACTGAGACGCAGCAGCGCAGCCTTTCTTTTAGGCTACATTAATTCTAATTAAGAATACATAATTTTTTATGATTTTGTTTTCATGTGAACTATGGCTCGGGATAAGAATAATGGTCTTCATGATATTTTGCAACAGACTTCCAGTTTCTCCATTCAAATGAGGTAAACCTGCTGAGTGGAGCACACTGTTGAAATCACAAGGATAATATATAAATACACAGAAGTTTGGTCCTAATAAAGATACTTTACATTTCACTTTGGCTCATTTGCACATCTTGTTATCTATATTTTACTGACTGTAATTAACTCTGCCCACACTGTATGTATTTACACACCTGCTTGCTGTTGGTACTGTTTATCACACAACCAGACTCATTCTAGTGTATATACTAGAGATGTAACGCTATATCGAATATCGGGATTAAAAATAACTTGATACCGTCGTGGGACTGACGTAATTTACCGTAATATCAAATTATTCATCTAAATGAGAGGATCAGTGTTATGGCTTCAATAGCACCAGCAGAGGGCGACAAAGAGCCACAGCTGCCACCGTGACAGCTGAAGAACAAAGGTCACTAAAGTTCATCCTGCAGTGAGCAAACCTGGAGTCTACTGTTACTGCTATACCTCAGAGCTATTTTACAGCCTTCTGAGACATATGAGTAATGAAATCTGCCATTCTGGATGAAAATTTGTATTGATTTCTGTCCATACTGTACATATTATAGTTACATTACTGACATATCATAGCTGCATTAATTGTAATTGTATATTTGTGTTATTAGCAGACCCAAACAGTATCTGCAGATTTTAGTTTTTTAGTTTTCAGCAGTGATACAGAATGAAAATCTGCATAATTTAGCTTAATGGTTTTTTTTGCTTGTGATTTTAAAAGAAATGTATTCGTTTAAAATATGTGGAAAATCTGCAGAGATGTCGTCTGAATTCTGCGGACGCAGATTCCACGTGGGTCTGATGCTAAACTGCATTTTGTTGTATTGTTACTTTCTGTGTGCAATGACTACAAGTTAAATCTTATCTAATCACATTTTATGATGTAAAATATCTTTGATTATATATTATGTATGAAAGAAAATTTGAATCCCTATGATAAAGTGCCATTAATGCTTATGTCAGACAACCCATTATTCTAAAATGATTCAAAAAGTAATTTAAAAAACCATGGTCATTTACATTTAATGGATTTCAGAATGCTATCACTATTGTTAATACCTCTACAGGAGCTTGTTATATATGGTAAACAGAGAAAGATCCTCTGAAAGGTTGCATCTTAAAATAGTGTATGATCTACCCAGTCACAATTCTGCATCACAACAGCGTTTACATTAATAACGCAGACATCACAGTTCTCATTGGTAGGATGTGGGCAGATGTCTCTGCTGTTTTGCAAAAGTATCTAAAGCTGTTAATGACTAGACTCACTGTTGAGTAAAACATATACAGATCACAATGTAGGGTCCAGGATATGGGAGGGACCCCCTCACTGAGTTCATGAGGATTGACTATTAGGCATGGGACGATATGAAAATTTCATGTCACGATTATCATGGCCAAAATAATTGTGTTTCACGATATTATCCCGATAATCAACAACATATGCTTAAAACTCTTAAAACGGCACAAAAACACACTGGAATCACTTTACTTGACATTTGGTTAAATATTTTTGTTGCATCACAGACACACATTTAAAAAAAAAAGAGAAAAACAAACAATCAAGAAATCTTACATAAGATAATCATAAGGCATAGTATAGTATGTCATAAAAAGTATCAGCAGTACGGACTTGCAGTGATCACAGAGAGACGCCCAGGGGAAATGCTGTAGCATTTATACATGCATACAGCCCATTAAATAATCAAACTTACATTTGTTGTTGTTGTGGTTGATAAATAATGCACAGTGATGTTATTGTTCATCCAACAAACACTTTCACTTTCTATTTTTATGGGTGACATCACATGAGAATATGGATTTTCTGTAAAATAAATTATACTTGATTTGAACTGTTAGTTATGGCCAAATTAATGTTATGGTTAGAGGAAAAATCTGTAGTAAGCTGCAGTCAACTCACCGGTCAAGTCACACGTGAGGATATTCACAATAGACCCTTCTCACTGCAGACACTTTCCAAAGCAGGAAAAGCACAGGTGTAATTAATAACATTAATGACGGCTGCATTTAATTTAGGTGAGAAAGTTCCAGGGCTCTGCATTGTGCATGCTGATTCACTGACATGGTTTATGGAATGGAGCCATTGTTAATGTTATTATTTACACCTGTGATTTTCCTGCTTTGGCAAGTCAAAGTGTCTGCTGTGAAAAGGGCCTATTATCACGATAATGGAAATCACGATCAACTTATTGTATTGTATAACGTATAGTGTTTTTAATAGAGTTGCCCCCTGAAAGCCGGAGATTCAAATCATCAGTCGGAGACCCCTCAGTCAACTGAGATTGTCGAGCCGTCATTTAAAAAAAAAAAGTTTTGTCCGTCAGTGTGCAGTGTACAAGGGGCTACCTGATTGAAGGTGTGTCTTCAGTGGCGTGGCTTTTCAGGGCTACGGCTGTGTATTTTGGTTGTGTTTGTATTTTTAAACATTAGTATTTTAAAAAGTATTCTTCATGTCACAGAAACCACTGAGAGTAGTGTACT
Organism: Heterobranchus longifilis; assembly: GCA_028570985.1. Taxonomy (NCBI): domain Eukaryota; kingdom Metazoa; phylum Chordata; class Actinopteri; order Siluriformes; family Clariidae; genus Heterobranchus; species Heterobranchus longifilis. The sequence goes on from JAOVVB010039620.1 coordinate 5,346, forward strand.
GTCCGTGATGTGTCGGCGCTCTGTGCCGTAAAAACCTCCGTCTGCTGTTATTTAGCAGCCGTTAAAAGAGCGGTAGAAAACACATTTCTTTCCTATAAATTCTTCACAATAAAAGTGCCCCGTTATTTTGTAATTCAAAAGCTTTTATTGTGAAGCAACAAAATCAGGAAATGTTAGCTTTTCCTTAGCACACTTAACACACAACAACATTTACAGCCGAAAGCGAACATGAAACAGTAAAAAGATCAGATATCTAAAAGAAAAAACAGGGACGCAGGAGACTTCAAACCAGGGATTCAGTAAACGCTACAAAAGTACTGAGAGCTGAACACACAAGATTTTTAAAAAATGCCTTTTTCTGTGCTCGCAACTTACAAAACACTGAGGAGGAGAAGTTACATGCAGCTGTGGACCTGTGTCCCATCCCAGCGTGAGTCTGTGAATTTACAGCCTACAGCAACTTAATAAGATATAGTCTCTGCCTTGTCTTGGCAACAGATGTTAGTAGCATGCATCAGCTCGGATTGCTTGTTTACTATATTATGTACAGCACAGAATGAATAGTCGAATCGTTGCATTGAACAGCCAAATCCGATTCGACTGCCAGTCTGGTACAGCCCTCCTGAGCTCCACTTCAAATGAAACAATGTCATATCAACACTTCACTCAGGTTGGAGTTACTGAGGCTAAAATTTCATTTGATTTGTCCTTACCCCCAGTGGATCAGAGAGGATTCTTGGCTCTTAAAGGTCTCGCTGCAGTCTTTTCTCATGTACCCATGGATCACTGCCAAAATCTGCCTGGGCTAACAGAGAATGGGGCTGAAAAGAGATATTGTCTGTGCAGAATCCAGATGGAGAGATACGGTAGTTGTCTGTTACATTCAAAGACACGCTGAAAAGACTAGAAAGGTGAAGTACCCAGCTCTTATTATTCTGTATTGCCCCATTTTGACTTTGATAGATGGATTCTTTTTAAAATGGCAATGGCACTTTCCACTTCACAGTACTATTCTCCTGACACTAGTTACTACTACTGTCACTGCCCTTCACCAAAGGTCTGTGCTGCTGCTCTGTGCAACAGGGTGAAATCCTATCACAGAGAGCCTGGCTGACATACATAGAGAGGCTTTGCCTGGATTAGACAACCACAGAGCATCTCAGCCTTGGTGACATCACTGGGTTTGTTTACACCAACAGGGTTTACCATAAATCTTTTGGCTTAAAGATCCTAATACCTTAGACGGCATCCAATAGCAGCCAGATAATAGAGCCAAATAAGATCATTAAATATTCCCACATTATTCAGTGATCAATTCAACATATTCACAGAGAAAGGACAACATTTGTTTTGATTTTTAAAGGGGTACTCCAGCCGAGTAGTATTGCACTTCCATAAAGTTGAGGAACTCACAAGAGACTGGTTTTTTAAAAAAAATCTGTGAAGAAAAGATTCCCTTTTAGCTGGCTGTCATGTGACATGTGACAAGCATCTTGTGGAAAAAAATCAGCGAGACTATCGCCACAGCGCTGTGTCTGCGCTGGGGGAAAGTCTGGATTCAATGCAAAAAAAACTCCCTGGCCTGTTTGCATTTGCTTAAACGAATCGGGAGGGAACCCGTTTCGATGGAACACCTCCGCGAAAATGTTGTGAACATTATTCTTTGGAGATCTTTACAATCATTCACAGAAAGAACAGAGCAGGTCTGCCTTATTGCACGATCCAAATCTTCAAAACGTGTCATTTTCAGCGTGTAGGTTGAGAGCTGACAGGAAGTAAGGCTTTATCCAGGCAGGGTTCACATAGTAAGCCAGACTAATGCAGCATATATGATGGATGATAACGCATCTACGTATTGACAAACAGTAATGCGATAAGAAAGCTTGAGTAGCTGCAATGTCACAGCTGGATGATTTGGAAAATATACCTAATTGCGATTATTTTTGACTGATATTGTAATTGCGATATGATTCACAAGGGATATTGGAGGGAATGATTCATTATTACCATCATTAATCTGATTTCCATTGGAAAAAAATATAAAAATGATCATGGTGTGGTTTTTCTGCAGCAGCACAATACACCACAATATTTGCCTTCAGATTAATTGTTCAGCTCTAATTAAAACCATTATTAAAAAATGGGGAAAAGGGAGCTTTTGTTATGAGAACAAAAAAAGCCAATTAGTGTCTCCTGTGGTTGTGTTCATTCCTCGGAAAATCCCTCTTCACTTCCCACTGATAAGCACAAATTAATTTTTCATGAATTCCTAACTACATGAGTACATTGGGTTATAATGAGCTATTATCCAGCTATCAGGTTTATTGCCATACGACATGGTAAAACCTCGGTTTTTGTGTGTGAGGGAGTAATTATACAGAGGATTGTTTTGATGTACAAACTTGTATACTGACATAAACCACTGCACTGGAATCCAATATTGTATTATTAATTAGAGCACAGTCACAGGCACTTTTATTTATGAGGAAACACAACTGAAAGTGGTGGGGGAAATGCTTTGTCATAATATCACTGCAGCTCACGTCTATACATCAGTGACGATCAATGCAGCTCTGATGGCTTTGTTCTGCGGCAGCAGTGACGCTGATGAGCCTTTTTTTTTATGAGATGCAAAAAATTCATAATAAACATACTCTGGTGTGAAGGCTTTCTTACAATCTGCACATTCCTTCACAGATGATGACATCTCTGTCTGCAAGGACGCTTCATGATAAAAGCAAACACTGAAGAAATGTTAGGAATGCAAACGCTAACAACAGACATCGTGCATAGCCTGGCTGATGCCGATATTGATTAGTTTTTAAAAATCTGATAACAATATATTGGCTGATAGTTTTTAATTGTTTTTTAAACATCAAACAACGATCTTGATATGGATCCTTAGATTTGTTTGATTTTTTTTTTTAACAAAGTGGGGTATTTCACAGTTGAAAAAGTCAACTTGTCAGTGTCTGTATTTGCATATATGATATGCAAAGATAAGAATGCAAATATACATGCAAACAGTACATACATCTTTTAAACAGTGCATTTTTTTGTATTATTGACCCTCATTTATCATAATTTGAACATTATCTGTATATTTATGTTTCTATTGATAGCTATTATATATATATATATATATACATATATATATATATATATATATATATAACAATCTAGTTCACAGTGTGTTTTGCTCTTACAAAGTTTGCTGTTATTTTGCATTAACAGTAGTTAAAGTAAAATGATTATTTATTATATTATAAAATGATTTATTGTTCGTCCATTAACACGATTCTTGAATAATAAACTGTGACGCTGTTTATGGAATATCGGCTGTTCCTATCAGGTTACAGATAGGCATGGCTGCACAGATGCCTGAGATTAGTGTGACAACTACCATTGTCTAAATATAGCACACAATCTACAACAGTGGTGCTCATGCTGTGTCCTTCCCGTGTATTTGTTTCTTTCCAAATACCACTACATGACTTTGTCATCTTTATTAGCTTGTGTTTTAGGCCTGTGTGTTCACTGTGTACCTCGTTTAAATGGAATCATAACGATTAGAACGCTTTTTCCATGAGTGGTCAGAGTAGGGATAGACTGATTAATCGGTCGGCCGATTACTGACAGTTTGAGATAATCAGCATCAGCCGATAATCTCAGATCACAAGGCCGATTAAAGTGCTTGAAACATTACGACTTTTTTCTCTAAACATTCCGACTTTTTTCTTGAAAAATTACAACTTTTTTTCTTGAAACATTATAACTTTTTTCTGTAAAAATTCCTACTTTTTTTCTGGAAAAATTGAGACGTTTTTCTCGAGACATTACACCTTTTTTCTCAAAAGACTACGCCCTTTTTCTTGAAAAATTACAACTTTTTTCTGTAAACATTCGTACTTTTTTTCTGGAAAAATTACGCCCTTTTTCTCAAAAGATTACAACTTTTTTCTGTAAACATTTTTCTCTCATTTTTCACTTTTCTGGAAACATTACGACTGATGCAGATCTACAAAACGACCAAAAACAAAGAGATGCTGCTTGGTGGTCCTGTGCACTAATATTGTTTTTATTTCTTTAAGTTTATATATTTCAGAAATAAAGAGATGCTGCTATCTGCTGAATAAGTGTTAAATAAATGTTGTAGGCTATTTTATCAGATGCAAACCGCCCCCCCCCCAAAGAACAAAATCGGCACTGTACATCGGCCATCGGCCGACCCGCTCTCGAAATATCGGTATCGGCCATTGAAAAACCCCATATCGGTCGACCACTAGATCATAGTACCACCCAGACCCTTTCCTCGGATCAGAAAAGTGGAATCCTACCTCCTCCCATTGGTGGATGTATCGGATGAGTCTGGACAGCCTCAGCAGACGCAGCAGACTGAGGATCTTGGTGAAGCGCACGATGCGGAGCGCCCGGGCCGTCTTGTACACCTCCGAGTCCATCCCTCTCTCCACGATGAGGAAGATATAATCCACGGGTATGGAAGAGACGAAGTCCACCACGAACCAGCTCTTCAGGTACTTCATCTTAATCTTCTTGGGGTCGAGGATGATCTCGGTGTTGTCCTCGAACACGATGCCCGTCCTGAAGTTCAGCACCAGGTCCATGAGGAAGAAGGTGTCCGAAACCACGTTGAAGATGATCCAGGGCGTGGTGGTCTCGTCCTTGAAGAAGGTGATGCCCACGGGGATGATGATCAGGTTTCCCACCATGAACATCAGCATGGTGAAGTCCCAGTAGAACCTGACGGGGAGAAGCAGCGTGGTTAGAGATACTCGACACAAAACGTCTTTTTATTTTATACGAAGTCCACTGTATCTTGTCCTGGTGGGGTGACGTTTACCATCTGACTCGAGACAAGGTCAAGCCAAGGACAAGCAGAGAGACGGGACTATAACAGGGGAGATAAGCTGGGTGCAGGTCTTTCCAAATCAAAGAAAGACAGACACCGATAACAGTAAATCTACTGAGGGACGCCTCAGCAAGTTTCACAGCAATTGTGTTCCATATCTGATTCAAAAACCTACACAACGCTTCATCACAGCACAGGGTCGACCTGCGGTTTACAGTCGTGAGCGCTGCATTGAAAGAGCGACGCCTTTGATTTCAGAGCCGAGACGATTAGTCGATCAGCAGAAAATGAATCAGCAACTATTTTGATAATCGATGAATCCTTAACAGGGCTAATAATATGCCGATTATTTAGTCTATAAAATGTCAGAAAATTGAGAAGAATGTCTATCCCAGTTTCTCAAAGATCAAGGTGAAATGTTTTGTTTTGTCCAAAGATATTCAGTTTAATATGATATAAAGCAGAGAAAGCAGGAGATCTCCATATTTGAGGCTGAAAACAGCATTTTCTGACATTTCTGCATGAAAAATTACAATTAATCGATTATCAAAATAAATGCTGATTATTTTTCTGTCGATAGGCTAACTGGTTTGTCGACTAATCGTTTGCAGATCAAATCCATGAGCAGTTCTCCAAGCAGAAATACCAAACATACTCAGCTTTTCCAATATCTTTAAACTGCTGGTCAGACAAAACACAACATTTAAAGACGTCACATTATAGACCAAACAAGAAAATAACTGGCAGAAGAATCTATAATAAAAAAATGATGTGTTTTTGTCGTTGTTGTTCAGAAAGTCGAACAGCTGAAAGTACACAAAGAGAAGAAGTGATTGAAGAGTGATGCTGACTCATGAATGTCCCCTGACATAATTTCCCCACAAAACCCACTAAGTATTCAGTATTATATTAAAAGATATTTTGATAGCAAAAGTCACAGTCAGTTAAAGAGCTTTATCTTCAGAATGAGAGAAATGCAGGAGCTGTCCTTGGTGCTGAAACAAACATGTTCAGATGTTCATTCAGTCAATGATGTCACACAGTTTACCAACTTCAAGTCAAGTTCATCTTTAAGATGAAAATCATTAAACAAATATCAATGTGCAGCCTAATATTTTACTCTTCATCTGTCCCTTTAATTTGGGAGCATGAACTGTGTGTATTTGCTCGTATTTGGATACGATTAACCCATTTGTTATCAATAAATAATTCTCAGTTTTCATGATGGATTTTCAGGTATGCCCAGACAGATTTCCCCCCAGAAAATGTTAATGCTGAATAAAAATATTTGGATGTATTTATGTTGTTGCTTTTAATTTATTTTTTGGCTACAGCTAAAGTGCTTTCTATTGAGTAACACCTGAATAAATACCCGAATATTCGTATATGTTTAGTCTTTTCTCATATAAAGTTTAATATGGCACAGGAGTACCAGACAGTGTGTTTATTACCATGTCTATAGAAACAAGCAGGGCTCTTTATCTTCCGACCAACTCAACATAAGAGTATGTTTATGAATCTAACTCAGTTTGCCCCATACCTGAAGTCGCTGTATGGGTGGATAATCCAATTACCCGCGGACTTTACGCGCTCCTGCTCTTTCTCCACTGCCTTCTGGCTGCCAAACATGCGCAGGGAGAATTTGTTAACTCCGGGCTGAAGCATGGAACTAAACTGCCGCTGCATGTAAGTCTGATTCCCCCTGGAGTCTCCATCATCCGGCACTATCTGAGAGCCATCCTCAGTTTTGGTAAACGTGACAGAATTCCTCGACTGCTCACTCGGAGTCTGTCCTTTACTAGTCGGGGCGTTGGAGAAAGAAACTCTGGAGTCCTTTTTCTCCATCGCTGCTGCGGTCTTGACCTCGGCGCCGGGCCCCTGTGTCAGGGACCCCACTGAAGTGATGGAGCCGTCCATGCTTGCAGGCTGCCCCTTGCAGTCTTCAGCTGCCGCTGTTACCACTCCATCTACCTGCCTTGAGATGAGAGAGGACAGGCTCCCTGAACTCGTCGGGTCCCTTCTACAATCTCCGTTTTTGTTGCATATCATGCCGGTGGCTCCCTCTCCTGTCACGCCTGCCTCTGGAACTGTGGCCCCTCCATCAGCAGCAGCAGCAGCAGCATCCCTCCGGCACAACAGAGCAGCAGAGGCTGTGCTGCCACCACTGGCACCGACAGGTGCGGAGTCCTCCTCGTCTTGCAGGAGCCACCGCTCATTGTTGTTGGAGTTTTTGCGCGCAATGGACGCGGCTCCGCCTCCTGGCGCAAATTTCTTCATCTTGGTTCCTCCGCTGCTCCCATGATCCTCGCGTGCGGCCAAGCTGCTGCTGGTGACTAGAGGCTGCTGGAATTTGGGCTCCTCGTCGCCGTCCTCCGCCTCGTCCATCACAGGCAGAACAAAGACGAGAGACACTCCCCGTACCTTGAACCTGGAGCGACTGGGCGGCGGCGGAGGAGAGGAGTGTGGAGTTGAAAGCAGCAACAGCCCCTCTGCTTTCCACACACACACACACACCACACACACCACTTTAGGATAACAGCGCACCGGTGGCGTTGCTATGGCTGCAACCTGTGTGTGTGTGTGTGTGTGTGTGTGTGTGTGTGTGTGTGTGTGTGTGTGTGTGTGTGTGTGTGTGTGGGTGTGTGTGTGTGTGTGTGTGTGAGTAAAAGAGAGAGAGGGCAGCATTACCTTTGGGTTGCAACCAAATTAGATTATATTGAAGAAACTATGTGGACAAATCATTAGAAATAAAACTATCTGATAAATAAACACTAATATGTTATTAAATACATAAGCCTCAATAACCTGACATGATAGGATCAATGATAAGCAGGACAAAGGTGACAGATGAAGGTCACAACAAACCATCAAGTTCTCCATGTTTTGTAATCCACAGTTGATATGAGGTCAGCCAATAACCTATGCTGCCACGGTCAGGTGATCCATAGTATTTCTAATACTAGATGTAGGATTTCCTCACTGAGAGGCTGTCAACAGCGGCTGCCTGTTGCTTTATGTTGACAGTCTGCCAGTGTGGTCGGGGGTCCCTAGTTCTTGGTTAAATGGCTCCATCTTGTGGAGAAATACACACATTGCAAGCTTCATGAGCAGCCACAAGAAGCCCTGCTAATTAGAGCTGCAACGATTAGTCGACTAATCGATTAATCGATCGACAGAAAAATAATCACTAACTATTTTGATAGTCGATTAAAGTAATTTTTCATGCAAAAAATATTTGGACTGACAGAACAAGCCATTTAAATACATCACCTTAAGATTTGAGAAACTGGGATGGACATTTTTTCAGTATTTTCTGACATTTTATAGACCAAACGATTAATCGATCGATCAAGAACGTAATTGGCAGATTAATCGATAATGATCATTACTTGCAGCCCTACATTTAATAGCTGCAATTGCATTTTAGTTGTAAATGCTTTGGTTACATTTGAAAGAGTTTGAAAGAGTTGAAATGATTCATAAACATAAACTGATCCTACTAGGGACACAATGAATAGCTTATTTAGATTCTCCCCTGCCATTATATAAACAAGCTCTATTTTTATGTTTTTTTTTTATGCATTCTGGCACCTTATTTACATTCAAGTACAAAAAAATGTGTTTAATTATGAATTACAAAATGGTCAGAGGGCTAGATTTGGCCCGCGGGCCGTAAGAGTATCACTGACAGTAATGTCGGCCGAGATCACCAGCGGCCCCGCGGATCTCTTAGGGTTAATTTCATTTGAGGCCTTAATGGAGCCTCCAGTTCTGGACCCTAACTGTATATGGGCTCCTTTCGTTTTTTTGCCATTTATTTTAGACACTTATTATTCTGCTGAAGCTCAACACATTCATGGGGCAATCATTTAGGCTCTTACAAACCAAGATAAGACCTTCATCAGGTGACCTGATCAGGTCCCCTAATGAAGGTCTAGAGACTGAAACGTTGTGGGACATCCAATAAAAGTGTTTTTTGCAAGTAACAGGACTTTTGGACTTTTCCTACGCGCCTGTCCACAAGAATTGTAAGATGTGCATCAGCCTCCACATTCAAGGGCAGAACATTTAAAGAAAAAACTTTAAAAAATGATTTGAAGCCCAAGAGCTCATAGCTGCAGTGGAGTTCTTACATTTGCTCTGCATGTTTAATACTGATGGTAACATTTCACTAAGGTATAAGTACGGTCTTTGTACATTTGTTTAGGCAAGCAACAGTCTATAGAAATTATTCATATATTCTGAGCCTCAGGTCAAAGGCAGCTACAGACTAAAAAGGTAAAAGTCACTTGGATGTCAGGCTTGATGACATGCTTTAAATTTCTTCTCAGAACAGTAAGAGTTACTGTTTGCAGTACAGTGAATCCAGACCGGTCTTATTCCCAACTCGTCAAATACCACCACTTCGTCATGACCCTCGGCGTCTGATAACACACAAGGCACCCTTTAGTGTGTATACGAGACACACACAGGGCTTTCAATTAACTCCAATGTAAACCCATCCGCAGCAATATTACACACTCAGAGCAAGTACTACTGATGTCATGTGATGTGTATTTAGAGTGAAAACACAGGTAGGCCGGAACAAACACAGGACTTTCACCCAGGAGACCGCTGTCCGAGTCCTGCGTGAAACCAAAACCAAAAGGTCAATGTTGACAAATGTACTTATTATATCCCAAACCACGGTGTTTTTTCCGAAACTTACCCAAGAGGTTTTGTTGCCTAAACATAAAGAAGCTTTTGTTTATATTCAGAATGTAAAGCATGTCCCACGTGTTAAAAACTGCACCCGAGCGTCATGTTTTGACGCGACCGCCATTTTTTGACGCGACTGTGAGCGTCATATTTTGATGCGACTGTGAGCGTCATATTTTGATACGACTGTGAGCGTCATATTTTGATGCGACTGTGAGCGTCATATTTTGATGCGACTGTGAGCGTCATATTTAGATGCGACTGTGAGCGTCATATTTAGA
>JAOVVB010039629.1:0-15193 GCA_028570985.1 Heterobranchus longifilis
ACACACACACACACACACACACACACACACACACACACACACACACACACACACACACACACACACACACATCCCTCTTGGAGTATCCAGTTCCTTTGGCTTGAGGAGGGTAATATATTGTGTGTCTTCTCACTGGCTGCAATTATGATGAAGTATGTCTTCTGCTGGCTTCAATTCTGAGAAGAGAGGAGTGGCAACCATCCTCGCAATCATCTGTGGCATCGCATATTATACGTGCCCTCTTTTACAAATTCATCCTGTAGCTATTACACATAGGTGCTGCTGCATATAGTCCTATATAGTAGTATGTTGAGATAATTCAAGCATTCATGAATGTATCCTCATTTATGTACAAAGTATACAGACTGTCATATACTATAGGAGCTGTAGAATGATATACTTTTCCTCATAGGGATGGAGGAAAAGTGCAGCAATACTTTAGGTTACTTATGTAGCCCCGGTTCTCTGACCATGAATGAGATATTTCACTATATGGAATATGCCAGACATGCTATGAAATGGAGCTGGGCGATATGGCAAAACATTTTATCCTAATCATCTTTTTCATATCAGTCAATGTTAATATATATCACAATATGATTTAGGTCACTATTTAAGATACAGCTTAACATTCCCTAGTAGTAGAGTGAAAATCTGAAATGACCAAGAATTGTAGGGGCTGCAAAAAGATAATCTAAATAAATAAATAAATAGTGCAAAAATAAACAAAAATCTTCAATCTGGTATAAATCCTTCTGAATCCTGCAGTGTGAAATGTTCACAGGGAGTTTATATCTCGGGTCAGTTACGCTCATCAGTTATAATCCTTATTTTTGACAGTATATCAGCATGTGTGGTTTGTCTATTAATGTGGGAAAAGCAGATGAGTGCCTCGCTTCTTGTTTATGGGATGTGTCTAATTGCTGGGGAGTGTGTTTGTGCACTAGCAGTCTGCATGTTTTTATTGGATGGTAATGTTTTTTTGTTTGTGATGTTTCTTTGCTGGCACAGATTTCTGGCCTAGTTAACAGGATGGCTGAACATTGAATCAAAATTTTATCAAAATCGCAATATGGTCGACTGCAATTTTTGAACTGGCAGAGGTGCAAAATTTGTTAAAAGCAAAATATGTGTCAAAATATAATTTTAAATTAAATATTGTGGTGCTACAGAGATGTCCCGTCCTACACATCATATTCTACAGACTTTGTTTGCCCCAGATCCCCACAAAATTCACACCATGATAATTTTTATATATTTTCAATGAAAATGAAAAAAATATAATTCCCTCTAATATCGCGAATCATATCGCAATTGCAATATCAGTCAAAAATAATAATAAAAAAACTAATCAAAACTATTCAGCTCTTCTGTTTTATGTCAAACGTTTAAGTCGTCGAGCACTGCTTTAGACTCGGGCTGGGCGATTAATTGCATTTTGTTTTCAATTACGATTTTGGCTTCCAACAATTATAAAAAGAAGATAATCGATAAACGATTATTGTGCCGCATTCATTTTGTCTTGTGTTGTAAATCCAGTGCACCCCCTTTCTGTTACTGACTGGAATGTGTTGAATATAATAGTTTACCAAAATGTTGAATATATGTTTCAGAGTTTTCAGTAGGTTGTGGCAGTGCTCTACAGTATATTTAATCTAATTTATTTTGGTCTAATTTATTTGTATTTATTATTTTTCTATATTGAATATGTCTTCAGTAGTTTTCAGTAGGTTGTGGAAGTGCACTAATGTTACAGCATCTAATTTATTTTTATTTATTATTTATATTATATTATTATTTTTTATCTATATTATATATATATATTTTTTATCTCATTTATTAATCTCACTTTTTTGTTTTTGTTTTTCAGTTGAATTATATTTAAAGTTCAAGAAAATCAGACATTTTGTTTAAGTTTAATTCATGCATGGTGTTTCCAAAGTCAATGAGTAATCATGTTAAATAATCATGATCTCAATATTGACCAAAATAATCGTGATTAGGATTTTTGCTATAATCCAGCAGCCCTACTTCAGGCTGTCTCATCTGTGGCCAAACACGGCTTTAACTAGCCAAAGTAATGCCCCACCTCCACTCTCCATGATGTGGGTGTGTGACTCTACAGTTTTGTATTGCCATTCTAAAGTAGGGGAAGTTTTGAGCCACTAAATAAGTGCCCATTGAAAACAATTTTAGCAGTTACAGTTACTTTCAAAATGACTGAATTGTAGCATTTTCTCAAGAAATAATGGTATACCAAATTACTGTTAAGAGTTTTTGTGCTGTTACCACAGTCACTGCCACAAATGGGTGCTTTGTTATTACTTCTTCTTTGAGAAGACATTGTCAAAGTCACAGGCTGAATCACACTCAGCAGGAGTTTCCTGCCAGCAGCTGAGCTCTTTAGTCTAATTAAAATGGCTAGTGTTCCATTGCAAAATGAGCTTTACATTTCTGATGTGATGAATGCCGTTTGTTTGGTTGGTTGATTCTACTATTTCTCCTTGAAGGAGACTTGAATTTGGTCATTATTGATGCCATTTTAACACTATAGTGAGCATTGTTTTGATGAGCAAGTCCCAATATCATAATATCTTTGAACAAATAACCTCAGTATCAATATTGTAGGGTTGGCTATTGGTGCTTTCACAAAATATTTACACAATGAGATTTTTGATAAATAATCATCAGTAATGTGGATGTGTGGATAGTAAGTTCAGAAAATGACATGACTTTACTGTAATGCAGCCTTTAAAACCAGGAAAAGACAGCAAATGCCATATTACCAATATCCAAAATCTAAGACGATATCTAGTCTCATGTCAAGATATCGATATAATATCGATGTATTGCCACCCCTGAAATTCACCTACTAGTACTAACACACTATATCTTTTTGTTTAATCCTTACAAAAATTGAAGTATAAAAAAACACGTTGCGGTTTCAGGCGGGAGTTGTGTCCCGGACTATTTCTTGGCCAGGCCTAGTCACTTCCTGGAGTGTAGTCTGTTCGCCAAGAAATAGCCCAGAACAAGACTTTACCTGGCAACAGACACGGTCACAAAAAATGTGCCAAAGCAGACGGTGGCTTTGAAGTGACTTGCCAGGGAGAGTAGAAAACAAAACTGGTGACATGTTGAGTTTTCTCACTACTTTTTATTTTTATTTTTCTCACAGTACATTCATTGTACTGTCACCAACTGAATTATCAAGTTCTAAATCATATTTCAAGCAATCTGCTGACAAAGCAGCTGAATTACTTACCTACTAGTATGCTATGCTTTACCACCACCCATCTTTTTCATCCTAATTGCAGAGCACTGACAAAAATGTTGTGTTGTGCAAAGTAAACACAGCAGACCTCAGTTTCACCTTGCCCGAGGAGACTAAATGTGTTTGTTGATGACATGGAAACCATTTGGCTGAATCTTGTTTTGTTTACTCTTATGGAAGATGAGACTGAAATCAAATCGAATCCAGCGTGTTGCTGCATCTACAAACGACCTTTGCATCTACAGTAATGACACACTCTTCAACATATGTTCAATTCTATATTGTATCTTTAAATGCCCCCCCACCACCACCACTCTGTGGTGTGTGGCAAACGGTTAAGCAGGTTAATGGAAACTGTAGCACAGGAGAGTGCATTAAAGCTTGCATTATTGGGCCCATAACGAGGTTGCGGGGCGGCTGCGTCGTGCATGTGTCGTCCTCTGGAGTGATTTTCCATGATGACCCGGGAGATTGGGTCGGTCGTCTTGGTTTATTGGTGCAGAAGGGCCTCACTCAACAAGAGCATGAGGATAGTATAGCTGACGCTCGAGGGCGTACACAGAGCTCTGACTTCAATACACTAGATTCTGATTGTGGCATTAGTTCAGCCATTTAGAAACATAGACTGTACAAAAAGATGGTCGGAGCCTCTGGGTCTGAAAAATGAAGCCAAAGTGGAAGTGCCTTAAACCTGTGTTCTCTCAAATGGCCAGCAGGGCCACTTGCTCCAAAAAGACGTCCGATTGGATAGAAGTCTGAGAAAATGAGTCTACTTCTCACTTCATAAACAGTTTCCTAATGAGTTTATGATCTCACTTGCTAGTTTCAAGTCTTCTTCAATACAACATGATGTTCATTTTGTAAATTATGGTCACATTTAGAGTCAAAAAGACAATAAAGCAGGGTATGATTAGGGCGGGGCTACACAGCGACCTGTGTATCCATGGCCCTGTGTACATTAAAATAGTTGTGAACTTCTTTTCGGGTGCTCCATGTTTTTTGTCTTCGAACTTTGACCCTTTCAGTGTATTTTCATTTCATTAAAGTTAATTGTAAGATATTGGTCGCTTAAAAATGTCTTAGCTGGTAACTTCAGGGAAAGCTTTTTTTTTCGTGTACAATTTTCAACTGTCGTACATGTAAATAAACAGCAGCAGCATCTGGATGTCCCTGTTTACCCACTGGCAACTTTCCCTCTTTAGTGTTTAGCTTAGCTTAGTGCCATAGACGACATGAAACTATAGACGACACATCCTCCCCACCTCTGCCCTCTTCCTTGTTTTTAAGATCATTTTTTTGCCTTTATGAGATAGCGCAGCTGAAGATTGACAGGAAAGGGGGGAGAGAGAGAGAGGGGACGACACGCAGCAAAGGGCCACAGGTCGGATTCGAACAATGACTCAGCTTACACGGGACACACGCTCTACTGGGTGAGCTAGAATTCACTCCCAGCTCTGCCTTCTTGTCCAAATATAGTCACTTCTTGCTCCAAAAAGTCAAGATGGCGACAGCCACATGCCAAACTTGAGGCTTCAAAAACGGTAGGCCACGAACCAATGGCCAACGTCACTGCTGCTACTTCCACTATTTTTTTTACAGTCTGTGTCTATAAACAGCGACAGCCCACTTCCTTGTTTTTGTGGTTGTGTGGTGTTTTTCTGTGTTTTGTGTCATATGATGTTTGTCAGAAAAACATGTTTAAAAGAGTTGCATTGTAGTCAAAATGCGTGATGGGGTTTCATAGATAGAGTGAAGTCGATGGAGGAATCAGATGGATGGATGGGGAGATAGAGAGTCATGAGTGCTTTGATTCCACATAAAAGCTGAGGAAGAGTAAACAAATGTGATGTAACACATTTACAGAGTAGGACAATAACTAGTAGGAGAAGAAGAAGAAGAAGAAGAAGAAGAAGAAAAGAGCACTCATCAGAGAGAGAGTCTTGAATTCTCTCGCATGCTCGTTCTCTCTGCCTTGTCTCCTCCCTTCAATGTTTGGTGTGTGTGTGTCAGTGTGTGTGGGAGCGACGGGGCTGAGCTCAGTGGCTTGTCGTACCAGGTTTAGTCTGACCAAGAAGCTGTAGCAGCGACAAGCTCACCTCCCTCGGCTGACTGACACACGGTACGCATTTCCTCTCTTTCTGTAAGCGAGCCTTAACACTGTCGTGTGAAAACGGGAAACAGGAGTGGGCGGATTAGACTGCATGTCACACTGAGTTGATCATATACTGTGTACAATCGTATTAGAAGAATATTGCTCTGCAATAGGATGTAGATATGTTCAGAAACCTGGCGCACAGTCTCAGAAAATAATTTGTTGTCATGTGGTGTTGCTATAAAAGTTAGCTTGTTAAGCTTTAGGCTTGTCTTTGTGATAAGGTTTCACAGTTAGACACAGAGCCTACTGTGTTGTTTCCACTCCAGTGTGTTGTTTGCTCAGTATGTTGTCACTGAATGAAGGCCAACACTCTACTGCCACGCTTTGCAAGGGCACCATGTATAGCTAACGCAGATCATGCTGCCCCCATTAGCGTGGTGGAGAGTTGCTTGGCACAATATTTGTTGCTTAAAGGGACAGTTCACCTCAAAATCAAAAATTCTAGATCAGTCTAGATTGTTTTGGTGCGAGTTGCCAAGTGTTGGAAATATTGGCCGTATAGATGTCTGGCTTCTCTCGGATATAATGGAATGGAGTGTGCTCATCTTGTGGTGCTCAAAGCGTCAAAAACATGGGATGGGTCATGGCTCATGTACTCGTACTCGGAAAACTACTCCGATACAACCGCACCGATAACACTTTACGACAACGTGACGTCCACCTCGTCAGTTGAGCAGGTAAGCGGAGAAGCAGCAAAGTCGGCAGAGTGGAGATATTGTAAGATAAACAAGGGTGACAAAAGTACAGCAGACTGCAATCTAGCTTAAAGCTGATCTAAACTGTCTAAAGTGTGGCTGTATTTCACTCGAAAGGATAAAAACTCCAGGACGTGCAAATGTCTAAAGACACAGAGCGTAATGTTAGCTTACCGGTAGCCTGCAGCTGTACTTTTCCCGTTTGTACTTTTTTCCCGATTCACTGTTGAAATAAGTTACTGTTATTACATTTTAAATAAATTATTTACATGTGGCCTTAGTGTGGTACATAATAAGGTAGTTATAGCACAGTTGGTACTATGTATTCTATTTTTTTAAGAAATTCTTTCAGGCACCATTTAGGCACCGATACCGTTTTAAAAGTATCGTTTTGGCACTGGTATCGAAAAAAACAATACCCAACCCTCGTACTCATATCGGTACTGGCAAGTACCCAAATGTAAGCACTTGTACTTGTACTTGGTCTGATATTGGTGCATCCCTAGTAGGAACTAATTTCTTTCTACCAAACGACGCTCGCCAGCCATATCACCACGCAGAAGGAAGCATCATGGATGAGAGGCTTTTGTTCATTAATGGCATCCTCTTCACCTGAGCTGTAATGTTAGCTAGCTCAGCAGAGCTAGCTCAGCAGAGCTAGCAGTATCATACTATTAGTTATAAAAGAGCCTCTCATCCATAGATACATACTTCCTTCTGCTTGGTGATACGGTTTGCGGGTATAGTTCAGTAGAAAGAAAATAGTTCCTACATGAAACTGCCCACAACAAGGTCTGTGGATTATCTTGAGTAACCGGGTCATGATTTCTGGAAAGAGACATTGCTGTTGGGTTTTTCAAATGTTTCTCAACATTTCTTTGAGCTTTGAGCACCACAAGTTGATTGCCATCTAGTTCCATTATATTGGAGAAAAAGGCAGACAGCTCTACAGCCGATATCTCCAACACTCTGCAACTCACCCAAACAATCTAGATTGATAAAAAAAACCCACTACAGGTAAGAGGAAAAAAATATATTTTTGAGTTGGGGGTGAACTGTCTCTTTAAGAGTCTGAATAGGTGGACTGGTGGAGGCTGATAGTCAAACCACGGCTCTAATCAAGGCTAATGACAGAGAGGGGAGGTCGGTCTCTGGTTGCTTGCAACAGAGGAGCATCGAGGACATTATAGAAACACGATAGCTACTTAATGCAACACTCTCAAGTCCAATTAAATACCCAGGGAAGCTTTCAAATACAGTTTTGAAAGAGACACAATGACATGCTTTTATTTTGTATCTGGCTATTGCATAAATTATAAGCAAAAATGCCAATCAAGATTCTTAATTGCTACCTAAATGTCTGACCATGTGTGTGGCTCATTGGAATGAGGGCAAATTAACCAATTATCTATTGCTGGGATGCAGTTACGTAACAACAGTTTTCCAGGAATGGTTGTGTTTTTGTTTTTTATTTATTTTTCCCCACAAAAGAGGCTCTGCAGGAATCTTGGCTGCAGTACGGGGGTGCAGGCAGCTGGGCCAGAGTGAGTGTAATCAGATTGGTAGTACTAGCCGATGCCTGTGTTCATTCATTGTGACAACCCGTGATGACCGCGTCCACCCAACTATTTTCTCATCCAGACTCGTTTAGCCTTCTGCTTCTGTTTTTTCTCACTGCTGTTGTCGCAACACGTAAATCTCCGTTTTGTTTACATCTGCGTCCCCATCACGTGAGAGAGATTGCCTGAGGTGGTGTGTTGCTCCCTCTGGCACGATAATCTTAAAGTTGGGCTGAAATGAAAAATGCATTGCCAACCCTTTTAGATCACATCTCTGGTCATGTTGTGCCCCTATTTAACAATATATGCAAAAAAAAAGGCATTTCTTTGAAATTTTATATAAAAAATGGTCAAAATCCATTATTTCTTTCTTCCTGTAAAACAAAAAAAATATGTGCGCTTACCTAAGCTAGTACTAACTAATTTCAACCAATAATATCTCAACATCTACCTGTCAACCAATCTGCAACTGTTAGCCGCACAGAGCTACTGTAACAGTTCGCTAGCTAGCATCACCACGGTGCTGTTGATGCCATGTTTGTTATGACACGCCCACTTGTCAACGATCAAATCAAATTGCTCCCAACGTCATGTCCCGCCTGCCTAGCCCGTTTTACTCAGAAATACATCACAATACGGAAGTTAGGTACTCTCAAATTTCTGTTTCAGCTCGACTATCCTGTAGTGTGTGATGCGCCATTATTTTCAAATCTAGTAGTGTGTCCGTGTTTGAGATAGAGAGAAGAATATCTGTGGAGATCTCCTTATGTGCATGTTGCAACCTGATTTCAAAATTGGTTAGGATTTTAAATCTCCTGTAGTCTTAGCCCAGCTTCAGTTGATTCCTTTAGTCATTTAGTCTTTTTTTTTGCTTTTTTTTCATGCTAAATGACTTACACTAAGACAAGATTTAAAGTGGTGCTTTTATGATTCTTTATGGAGAAACTCAGTTTGACAGATCTGTTGATTAAATCAACTAATCGACAAAATCATGAGTGTTGGTCGACTAAGAATTTCTTTAGGACATCCCTAGTATGAAATTGATCCTAAAATAGCATTTGACTTAATTATTCTGTAGTTAAAGTTTAGTACTGTACCTAACCTGATCCTTCCATCACAACCATTGTAGCTCTTGCTACCATGCTTGCTCTTGAGAACATTTACCCTGTCCCTGTCCCTGAGCCCCGAATCCCCCCCCTGCAGTGATGAAACCGAGACTCCACTCTATGTGAGGCCCTTGGACCCACCCGGCTACCCCCCACCTCACCTGTTTTGAAGGCCGACGTGCTGAAATGCTCCACTCTAATGAAAATCTGTCTGCACTGCAGCCTGTGTGAGGTCGAATGTTGAGCCGAAATCCCCCTCCACACACCCCCCCCTGCTCCTTCCTCATGAAAGATATAACATGGACAAGACACTTGTCCAAACTACTGTAGATCCTACAACCAACAGGCATCCAAAATCGACTTGCTTCACAGTCGCCTGTGAGGTGACATCATTCAGTTTTATGTTAACAATGGAGAGAGAGGATGAAAAACAGAAATCGAGTGGGATTGCTCCTGTTTGTTCCAGTGTCAGAATATGCCCTGCCGCTGACAATTATCTCTTTATGGATTTCCTGTCAGGCCATACAAGGTTTCCGTTCTGTCCTCCTCCAGCCATATTTACAGCAGAAGTTAAATACTCTACATTTAGTTGTAGTTCAGCACCTCCCAGCATGTTTTAAATTAACCCTCTGAGATATAGACACATTTTTGTCTTTTTTTACGTGCGCCAGGGGATCTTTAGGGGGAGATAGCAGGTCAACAGTATATGCCACATAGAAGTGGGGTACATCATCTTAAAGCTGTCCTCGACTAAAGAAATCGTTAGTCGAATAACACTCATACAATTTTGTCGACTAATCGATTAGTTGATATAATCGACATCTGTAAAACTGAGTTTCTCCACAAAGAATCATGCAAAAGCACCACTTTAAATTTTGTGTTTACCAGAGATGTACTCATAAGTTTCTTGAAAATAAGACATTCCGCATGAAAAAAGCATAAAAAATGACTAATCGACTAAAGAAATCATAGTCAATTAAGACCAAAACGACCATTTAGTCAACTAATCAACTAAGAGGGGGCAGACCTAAAAGCTTACTCGAGTAATCATGCCCATCCCTAGTGTGTATACAATAGACTGTATATAAAGATGGACGATGCGTCTCCACTTCCTCCCACTGTACAAAAGTGAAGCCAAAATATCCTGAATATGGGCGCTGCCATCATCAAAGTCAATAACAGGCTTCCTACGCAGTATGGAAAAATATGGAATTTGATTTTAGTAATTTCCAGGTCTGGATAAGTATGGGAAAAAAAGAAAGTATGGAAAAATATTTGCATTTCCAGACTATTTTACTATATATTCTGTTTTCTAGAATATAACATTCAGTAACAAATCTGAACATCCATGCCCAAATTAGTTTGAAAGAAAATGCGGCAATATCTTTGAATTGCATACATACATACATCATCACAAATATTAAGCTTGTCAGAACATGTGTTATGCGGTGTCATCAGAAATGATTATCAGAAAAGTCAACGGATGGATCTTTTCTGCATAAGGAAACCAAATCTTTATGGCTGCGTTCATCATTGTTTCCATGGACACAGTCAACTCGTGTTCAGTTTTTGTTTATAAAAGACACTAAAAAAATATGTGGGGTATAAAATATTATATTATTTATTCAATATGTTAAGGGTAGCAGCGGTTCATTTACTTCCTGTTTGAGCAGAGATGTTTGACGGAGCGGTGTGTGGACTGAACAGACACGACGGGTAAATGCAAGTTCTCCGACAGCTGGTTTGACAATCCCAAATATAAAACCTGGTTGGTGAAGGAATCCAAATGGGAAAAGCAAGCTAGATGTGAAAAATCGTTCAACATCTCCAACATGGGGGAGGGTGGCAATTATAAGTCAAGGACAAAGCACTGTCGTCTTTTACGTAATCTACCGAGAAGTCTGGAAATTTGATTCTGGAAAAGTCTGGAATTATGAAATGGTAAATGTGTAGGAACCTGATAACAGCTGTCAATTATGACGTTTCACCCCGTTTTTATAGCATCAAATAACTGAACTGAACACTTGAACAAGCATCAATGTGATAAGAACTACCTAAAATTACAGAAACCATCTTTGGGAAAAAATTATTGAATGTGTGCTTTGAGTTTTTAGTTTGGCTCATGTCCCATCCACTAACATGGAGGAGGCGGGGCTTATGGGGAGCTGTCAGGCTGTCCATCTTTATATACAGTCTAGTGTGTAAACATATACACATGGAGGGGTGCATGTGTATGCATATGTATTTTTCAGTGCACTGCAGGGATGTAGCCACAGCACTGAAATGCTGACATTGATAATTCAATATGATAATTTATTGTCTTTCAGTGGAATCGTATAGTGATGAAGTCGTATATATCGAGATATCGTGATATGCAATTGCGTCATCTAAATTAATAATAACAAGCACATACTAACTCACATTTCTCTGATGTGAAATATTTTAATGGAATATCATTTCAAGATCGCAGTTTTGTTTTTACATCACACTATTTGCGTGCATGCATGTAAACATAGTCAGTGTACATCCTTATAATTTCACTTGAAACTGTTATGTTCAATTTGCATTAAAGTTAAATGAGAAAATACTTTTCATTTGTGTCAAGTGTTTAATTCACACATACAAAAATAGGCTTTACCATGTGGTTATACTGACAATTTATCTATTTATTTATTAAATTACCAGAAAGCATGCTATAACATGATATATATCATTATTGAGATATGAAATTACCTGTATTGGGGATAGAAGATTATGACTTATGACAATGTCAATAAATTTGAACTTGAAAGCCTCTGTTCTAGAAAGTTAATGAAATTGTTTATTTTTATGCACCAGGAAAGAAATGTGAACTCGGCAAGTGCTTATCAGTTCTCCATCTGCCTGTTTGCTTATTGTCTGTCTATGCAGTCGACGCAAACACTTGAATACATAAAACTTTTAGAGACTTATACGCTGCTCATTCTGATAGATTGCACGATTGTAACTCCTACCTTTCTGCCTACTTTTTAATTGAATGCATGAATAGTAAATAGTGTTTACCACTTTGGCTCGGCTTTTACTGTGGACAGTATCTTGGCCAACAGAGTCGGCTCTGGCCACACTCTCTGGGCCCATATGATTAGACATTTTATTTATGGTCCACTCCAGCTGTAAATCAGCCACCATATGGGCCGCTCCCAAGATCTGTACCCCCCACCCCCCTTGCCTGCCTGAACTCAGGCATTGGCCATGGACCCACCTCGTGCTGACAGATGTGTCAGTCCTTTGATGGATAAAGCCACTCTGACACTACCACATGCTGGCCCAGACTCACTGTTTTCACACTCAGCTAGTGCTGCAGAGGAGGACTAAGGCTTTAGATCACTGTCAATAATCGTGAGCGCACATGAGATCCACGCGCACAGATATAGAGCCGCGCATGCAACTTCAACAGCCGAGCATGCATATTATTATTTGCGAGCACTTTCACAGGCTCCAATATTGCTCGCGCGTGCAGAGATAATCTCCATGCGCAAGCAATATTGGAGCCTGCGAGGAGAAAAACATGCTTTGAGCACGTGACTGTGATCCCCACACGCACAACTACTGCCTTCTCTCTCCTGCTTGCAAAACTTTCACCTTCTCGCTTCCGGGGATTTCTTTCTGGCAGTAAGTAGGCGGAACCAGGCGCCCTGTAACCCTAAATATGATGATCATTATGTTATGACATAATATGATTGGATACAGACTGGAGGAGGAGGGATATCAAGCAGGAATCTGATCCGAATCATGTTTTATTATTTTAAATGGCTGCAAAGTAACGTTATGTAACGTTAGTTCATAAGAATGACACACACTGCCGAGTCATCTCACGCAAGTTTCACAACATACTGAGAAAATGGCTCAGCTTCATTTGCCAAGGCCATTTTGTAACTTGTCTGTTGTACAGACATAAACAAATCAACATTATAGGAGATCGACTTTCACAATCACAACGAAAAAAGACATGCTAGCTAGCTAGGGTTAGCGTCATGTTTACCCTGATCTGCTAGCTTTGATTGTGATACCGTGGCTAATAACACAATGGAAGTAAAGGGAATGATTATGTTACACCAAGTAAGCACTGAATATTATACTTTTGCTACATAAGGTTAATGTTACCTCCTTGTGGTCGGCCATTCTTCGTCTTGGCTATCCAGCTTCTTGTGATATCCCTCCTCCTCTTCAGTCTGTATCCAATCATAGTTAGGGTTACATGGTGACTGGGTCCGCCCACTTACTGCCAGAAAGAAAACCTACTTGAGCAGGTGAAAGTTTTGCGAGCAGGAGAACAATGATAGTTGTGCACTCGCGGATCACAGTCACACGCTCAAAGCGAGTTTTTCTCCTCGCAGGCCTCAATATTGCTCGTGCGTGCAGAGTTATTCTGAGAGTGAAAGCCCTCGCAAGTAGTAACATGCGTGCTTGGATGTTAAAGTTGTGTGCACGTGGATCTCATGTGCACTCGCGATTATTGACAGTGATCTAATGCCATAGAGGACGGTTTGGGACTATCATGGCATTTTGGCACAAATGACACTGTAAAAATTGCTTCAAAATGTTGCATATCACAGATGAGATGTGCAGTATCCTGACATTTTGTTATGTTTCTCCTGTTTTCCTTAGTGAATACAATTAGTTTTTTGTATTCTATGACTTTGAACAATCTGTGACAATCCAGAGACTCTTTTTGTTGTGAATTATAGAGCAAGATTGTAGAACAAAATGCAGTGTATGTTTGTGTAGAAGTCATCATTCAAATTGATGTCAGATCATACAGTACTGATGTTTATTTAGCTATTTATTTTATATTTTTATTTATTCTTTATTTAAATGGTCAGCAATTGACTGATAGGGACTGCCACATACTGTACTGATGTTTATTTAGCTATTCATTTTATTTTTATGTATTCTTTATTTTCTGTGGTCATTTCTAGAATTGGTTGACAATTGTATGTATAATGTAATGTTAAATATTCTTCCATAAAGTTATTTGTTTTAGAAAGCAGCCTTCTTTGCATAGTCATATCGGTGCACAATCCACATAGAAAAGGTCTATTTTCATTCCAGCTCAAAAATTCATTATGACAGCAATTATCGGTAATCGGTGAATTTTTTCCCCTCTAAAATCGGTATCAGTCTCAAAAATTCCATATCAGTCAGACCCTAATAAGCATGTTTTATTGTTGTGGTCAGAAGAGCTTTAGTGAATTCTCACGTGCTGTACTCTCATGTTTTCCCAGAACCCTAACGAGGAGTATGAAAGCCTCCCTGTAACCAGCTGAAGCTCCTGTCTGCCTTGTTTTGATGTCAGGAGTTTACAGTTAGTGCTTATTTCCATGCAGGAAATAAGGCTGACATTGTCTTGTGATTCTGATGATGATTGTACCTCTCAGAGAAGCAGTCCTTTCAGTAATGTTCCTCCTTAAAAGATCAGCATCTGGGGCAAAAAGTCTTCATTAGGACATCTCTAGAGGACAACTTGTATCAGGTTGCTTCATTAAGGCGGGCACAGAGAAACAAGATACCATCATGTTCTATGGTTTTCCTGGAACCTACAAGAGTTGTTTGCAGTTGCAGTGGGTTTTGGTACAGAGTTCCAGGTATTTTTAATAGACTGATTACAACAGGATTCGTGCAATTTTGTTTATGAGGGAAATGTTCAGAATATGAATAAAACTTTCAAGCTCTTGGAAGTCCAAAAACTGTAGGTTGATTTTCTTTTGTTACTGCTGCTTATATATGTCATGTACATAAACATTACAACAGATAAATCCCAGTAATTAACCTCAGAAATAACAAAGCTCTTAGCTTAGCTTTGTAAATACCGCTGATTAATCCGGTATCACAACAGCTGTTGTGAGAAACTTCATTATGGTGTGTGGTAGGCGGGAGACTTTCCTATTAACCTAAATGGCTTTTCATTCACTCCCAGGGCACAGCCTCAATAACAACACAGTCAACATAGTTATCCAACAGGAGTTCAATGGCATTTTTGTGAGACATTTAAGTCTCACCCGTACACCCGCCTGAACAATCACAAGTCAATCACAGCTGTCAATCAGAATCAATGAAACTTGAAACAAAACAATGAAACGAAAAATGAACACTTAAACATACATTAGCGCAGTGGTTCCCAAACTGGGGTGCGGGACCCCTAAGGTGGGCCCAGAGTGATAACAGGGGGGCGTGGCAAGGCTATATAAGTAAAACGAGTGGTTATGTGGGCGCATTGTGGGGGGGCTTGAAAATATTTTCATCTACAAAGGGGGGCCTTGCAAAAAAAGGTGTGGGAACCACTGCATTAGCGTGATAAGAACTACCTAAAATGACAGAAACCATCTTTGGGAAAAATGTATTGAACGTGTACTTTGAGTTTTTAG
>JAOVVB010039649.1:264-15193 GCA_028570985.1 Heterobranchus longifilis
ACTTTGCACTTTTTGTTAACAAAGGTCCTAACCATGAGGAGCTGGATTGGCAGTAGTGACTCTCCTGTGCCAAATGTTTAATATGTATTTAAATGCTATTTTATTTAGGATATTTTAATAATTTTTATTAAGCTTATTCTTAAGAATGAAAAGTTAATTGCTGTTTGAAAGGGTGGTTGCATTATTATGCTATTACATTATCATCATATCAGTGGCATAAAATGGTCTTAAAATGACAATAACATTGTTTATCGCAATATATTTCTGGGACAATATATCATCCAACAAAAGTAGTTATCATGACAGGCCTACATCAGTCTCCTGTTATTTTTTTTTCCTAACTTCACCAAGTAGTTTTGGTGCCTAAACCGAACCAAGTACTTCTGTTTCTCAACATTAACCATGTGTTTAAAAACCGTCACGTGTTTAAAACATCGATCATGGAACCGCTTCACAACATTACAATAGATTACGTTAAGAATGAAGAATACGTTATATAGTTTAGTTTAGAGATTATTGCTCCATCGTTGGCTAACAAACAACCATGTTTTTTTTATTGATTTGCCACTTTTTTGCCTTGCAGTTAGTCCCCCACCAGTAGGGGTGCTGCAGCCCCACCTAGGACCCGTACTTCCAGCGTCCGTGTCCGAGGGCCGGAATAGACTCTCACCTGAATCTGACCCTCTCCACTGTATCATGAGTCAGTCTGCTGCTGGGGTTATGGCTGTGAGGGTTTCCTATTGGGACATAAAACAATAGTTACATGCTTTGAGTTTTATGACTAAATAAAGAATAAATAAACATTTGATGGGGTTTTTATGTGACTTCTCTTACCGTACACATTTCTTGAAAGGTCCTGGAAGTAGTCCCTGACCAGTGACTCTGGGTACAGAGTAGTTGCTGCATGATCCAGATATGTGATTCCTGTTTACAATAAAAGAGCAGCCATGTAAGCGTTCAGCCAGCGACGCCTAGCCCAGGCAGGGGCGGCTTCTGGGGGCCCCAGCCCCCAAATGTTTTCTCAAAAGTAAAAGAAGAATATTTTAGGCTTTTTAAATACCTTTAACTTTGTGTCATTTTATCACTCTCTGCCTGGACCAGCAAATCAATGCAGCAAAAGTTCTATTACTGGGGAAATATCGCCATCCGCTCTAACATTATCATGGAGGACTACTACTACTACTATGCTATTCTCTAAAGAAATCTAATATAATTGAGTAAATATTCTTCTGTTGACCCTAATATTAAAGTCAGAGTATTGAAGAGCACATTTACTTAGCATTGTCGGGGATGTACAATTAGAGCAGCCCAGATTATTACGAATAAAATCTCCCCTCTACATCATTTTCCTAGTTACACAAGCAAATTTACTGCCCTCTGTTAAAATACTGACACTTGCCTGTTTTTCACTAATATTGCCCCTCCTGTCACTATTATGGCTTGATTAACACACATTTGATGCATTACTCACAAGACACGTACAGTTTATTATACACTGTATTGATATAAATGGATAACATAAAAATTGATTTTTGATTATTTTCATTGACAGCCATCTGCCTGTTATACACTCTTTGACCAGCAGGTGGGTTTGTGAGCACATGAAGCCTCGAGTAATGAAACCTTTTGCGATCCAATTTGCTGGAAAGCTTCAAAGCTTCATGAAGCTTCATCTCGCCGTCACTAGTGTGTCCCAATTGTATGCTTACTGCATGCAAAAGTACGTACTTTGTAAGGGAAGCTGCGATATGTACTAAAAGTAAAAAGAAAATGCACTTTGGAACGCAGCATCTGATTACAAACCTATTTTCATATCATATATTTTGGATGTAACCAGCAGAGGGCAGCGTCGCTATGAAAGAGTTACAATCAGGGTTGGAAATTAGCATCAGCCACCATCCAAATGCTGGTAAATATGCAACTGGCAGCTAGATTTGTTTCACTCACCAGCCCCCCCCAAAAATGGCAATCTATTGAGTGGCTGGTAAAATTTGGAATCCACTAGTCCCAGTGGCAGGGGGACAAAAAAGTTAATTTCCAACCCTGGTTAATGGACCAACCAAGTTTCTGTTAAAAGGAGTAATCAGGAGAATTCAGTAAACTGCACAGCTCCTTGATCCATTTTCAAAAAGCATCTTAAAAAGGTCATCAGTATTACAGACTGGATAATCAGTGTAACTCAGCAGTCTGAAAACATTGCTCTCTTCTTGAAAGGATTCTTCCAAATCCCCATGACCATTACTGGTGAATGTTTTTCTAAAACCTGTGGTCTGGTTAAACATTACGGGAACTGTTGTCCAAATCAAACTGTGAATTATCTTTAGTCTCTAAAGACAGAAGGGATTGTTAAGAGTCATATATAGCTATATGTACATGCTCTAAGAAAAACAACTCAACTGAAAGAATCACACTTATTACATTACCTGTGATAATAAAAATGACATACAGTAGGAAACTGGAGATAACATTTGCAACACATTCAAAATTTCCTAGATGAAAAAGTTTGTGATATGAACTCTACCCTGATGTGGATTAGGCTACATTTCATATACATTTTAAATTAATGATTTGTTGTGTTCTGTATCAGTAGTTTATAAATGTAGATGTCAATTCATGATGTAGCCTATATAAGTTTATATATAAGTTTATATATAAGTTTGGGTCCCGGAAGGAACACCAAATTTCTCTTTTGGGTCTGGAGCTGAAAAAGTTTGGGAACCCCTGAAATAGAGGATAAATAAAAACCTGCATATGCTGGTTGTAATTACAAGTGTTTTGCACATGTATCTACATTTTGAGAGCCATCAAACTAATTTGGGTGAAAAGAATCAATCTTTATAAGCTCTTGATATTTTATCTCAGATGTTTAACACTTAAAATGACGTAAGGAATGAGTTTCTTTGCTGCTCGTGTACAGCCGTTGTTTCACAATTTACCCACACTTTATGAAATGCAACAGTGTGCGTGCATGCGTATGGGGCGCCGGTTGTAAAGTAGCACACACTGAAATTAACAGCAACATTTCACCACATTTAGCTCCAAACAACTTTTTTTTTTAAAAAGTGGTGGTTTTTTTAATCACTTTTTATCAAATGTACAGCATTACAGCATTTTTTCTTGAAAAAATATATACATGCATGCATGCATGCAGGCGGATATCTTACCGCTATTTGCTTTCCAGAATAAAACCCCGTGCATCTGTCCGGACAGCCCGATGCAGCGGACATGCTGCAGTTTGTCTCTGGGCAGCAGGCCGATGCAGCGGTTCACAGTGTCTATGATCCGAGCAGTCTCCTGCTCTTTCGCCTGCGCGGCATGGACACGTCAGGTTACAGCCGGGGTAAATACACAGCAGCGTTAATACTGCTCAGCTGAATGGTAAAGTAACTCACCTTTATGCCGCTGCGGTCGATTATATCAGATGTAGTTGACAAAGTGTGACTCGCAGCCACCGATCTGGAGCCAGTTTCTAATAAAACTGCTTTTACCGACGTGGTGCCCACGTCTACACCCAGGACATAGGTAGACATTATAGCTGCCGATGAAACTGTGTGCTTTGGCACTCAGCTGTCTACGACGGCATGATCACAACAAGGCAAAGTCAACTCTGCTGCGTTCAAGACCAAGTATGAAATCGCAAATTTTAGTACTAACCAAACACCTAGGCCTACTGCAGAAAGAAACCACAGCGGAAATCTAGAGGTCAACATCGTTTCTGTTCGTGCAAAACGAACTACTTATGCTACATGCCATAACTTTTGAGAGGTCATACAACGCCCGTTCTGACAGAATAATGACTGCATTTTATTCAGAGGTAGGCTTGGTCCATTGTCATGACACACCTCAATGGAATGCAGTTACGTTAAAACTACTTGGCAATACATTATTCTGATTCTGATTATTACATGCCATTAGTCATACATGTGCTGCTTCCTTATTTAACAAGGCAAATATTCTTGGTGAAAAGGGTTGATCGCCTGTCATGAACACTTTGCTGTTTATTGGTCTAAGTGGTCTATGAGATCTAAATTAAGGGAGAAAGTATAGAAAAAACAAAACCTATGGTGCCCAGAACAAAATGTTGTTTCCCAGTAACAGTAATTTAAATAGTTTCCTAATTGTTTTTATTGGGTGGGGTTGTGAAACATAGTTGTTTCTCCGGTAGAGCTGGGCGTTTGGAAAGGGCGGGTTTACCTGTATGTCTCTTTTCCCCTATTATAAAAGCTAGAATGTCCTACTCTTTTAATGTGCTTAGAACGCACCACGTCGTTGTCTCATTGTTCCCACAATGCACTGCGAAGGAATATGGTCGACTCTTGTCGAGGAGTGTTATCCAAACGAGAATGAATGTGCTGTTTCCGTGCCATAGCAGCTGACATTTCTCAAAAACAATCTAATATCCAAGTCTGTGAAGTTTCTCTTACAGATTATGTTTTTGTGATCGCGCTGTGAGGAGTCAACGAGTCCCTGCGTCTATTTCCGGTGAGAATCTGTCCTCAGTTACCGTCAGCAAGCAGCCTGGAGAACTAGCCAGCAATGCTAACCCCTTAGCACCATAGGCTACCCATGGTCGTGCGGTATTGCATTTATAGTTTAATAATTAGGCTCTACTGACTGGAGTACGGTCCGTTTGGTCTTTCTTGTGTTTATTTTTGTCATCAGAATAACGCGTTATGTTGTAGGTATTATCAGCTAGCTACTTTGATTTATTGTGGTCAGTAACTAGCTAACATTAAGCTAACATCGACCAAGGCTGACTGACAGCTTTTCTTTTTGTCTTTGTCGTCCATATTAGGGACATAGACTGTAAAAAAAATAAAAAAATTAATGCATCGAGGTCTCTGTCTGATTTTCTCATAGTAACGTTCGTGTAATATGTTAAAATGTCTAATGAATGCATTTCGTTAACCTAAGGCCTGTACAAATGAGCTTTACTGAAAGAGTTCCAGTAACGTTAGTGGAATAGGCATTTATATACTAAAAATACTCAAAATAAAAGTCCGGCATTCAAATTTTGATTAAAGCATAATACTAACATGTTATTATCATCAATTGTGAAAAGTAGTCATTATGCAGCAGAATATCCCTGTCAGTGTTATATGTCATTGTATAGAGCTGCAACTATTATTTATATTATCGATTAATCTGCCGATTATTTTCTAGTTTAATCATTTGGTCTATAAAATGTCAGAAAATAGTGACAAATGTCAAACCCAAAGATATTCAGTTTAATATGATACAAAACAGAAAAGCAGGAAATCTCCATATTTGAGAGGCTAAAAACAGCATTTTCTGCTATTTTTGCATGAAAAATTACTTAAAATGATTAATAATTTATCAAAATGGTTGGCAATTATTTTTCTGTCGATCGACTGATCGATTAAGCAGAATTTTCTCATGTAGCTGGTCGAGGTGGAGTTGATTTTAACATTGTTTAATGTTGAGTTGTTCAATCTGTAACAATCCATCACATTTGTACATCAAATGTTGAGCTGCAAAGTAACTAGTCTCCGTATCTGTGAAATAAATGTAGTGGATTAAAAAAAAGTGTTAGGGTCATTTGAGTAAATGTAACTATGTTTGTGTCTGAATCTCTGCTGAAACAGGAGCACCTTCCTGTGATAGCTGACCAGAGCCAAGATGGCAGGAGTTGTAGCCAAGCGTGAGGGACCACAGTTCATCAGCGAAGTAGCTGTGAGGGGAAACGCCGCCGTGCTGGACTACTGCCGCACCTCTGTATCCGCTCTGTCCGGAGCAACTGCTGGCATCCTCGGGCTGACTGGACTGTATGGCTTCATTTTTTATTTCCTAGCCTCTTTTCTCCTCTCTCTGCTCCTCATTCTAAAGGCTGGACGGCGGTGGAACAAATGCTTTAAATCGCGGCGGCTGCTCTTCACCGGGGGCCTTGTCGGAGGTCTTTTCACTTACGTCCTGTTCTGGACTTTCCTCTACGGAATGGTGCATGTGTACTAAAATGATCTACCACAAATAACCCAGAATTAAACCTATCTAATGCTACATAAACCAATAATATTGTCTGTCCTGCTGTTTGTAGATAAGCCATTAGTAAAAGACTTCTTCCATGATTAAACGGAGGATGTGTCAATAATTTTATTATGCAGAATTGTTCTCTTATCCTTCCTGCTACTCACTTAGCAGTGACTATGAACTTATTTAACCTGTAACTCCCGCTCTGTCATCCATACCAGGATAAGAGCCACAGTTGTGATAATGTCGGTTGTAGTGTAACATAGAGCCAAACAGATTACATCCTAACAATGTGTAAGCACTTTGCATTACATTTCATGTAGAATATCATGGTTAAATTATAACAAATTTGATTGAAATAAATACTTCTGCACATCTTGTGTTTGTATATATTATTAATCCGTTTGTCTTTCAGGCAGTGTCATTTGTTGACATGAAATAAACATGACAAATACATTTGTTTCCAACAATAAAGACCATTCAATAAATAGTAACAAGAAGGAATCCATGCACTTCAATGTCTTGCACCATTCATTAATCAGCCAGTACATCAGCAGGGAACTAGTGAATTATATTGTGAATAAGATCGTGTTGTAGCCATCGCATGGCCGATGTCAACATAGAGCAGGAAACACATCAGCAGTGTTTAACAGTACACTCAAATTCCTGTCGTAACCAAAGTACATGATGCATCCGACTGAATTACCAACAATTAAGACCGGCGACACATTTTCTTACATGTTGCAAGTGCAGTTCTTTTTTTTTTTCTTTCTTTAACATTTTCTCCTTGAATCCATGCTTACAAAATAATTTAGAAGGTATTTTGAAAACTGAATTAGCAGAAATCATTTTACAGTTTATTTATTAGTCTACAATGTCTATTTTACCTGATCCAATCCTACATTTGAGGTTCAGGAATCTATCACATCTAGTATTTTTTGCTGTGTTTTTTTATAACTTAGACCATAAATGGCCCATCATATATTACTCAAACTGGAAATGATGCTTAATTAGTCTGATCAACAGCCAAAAAAGCTATTAAGTATTGATTTTATGACATGAAGCAGTGACACAATTATTTGCATTTGTAAAGTGTTAATTCACTTTAAGTCTTAGATAAATCATTTTTGTCACTCTGCTAATTGCATCAGCATTACCACAGTACTTTTGCATATCATTATTTATGGACCTGTTGTAATCTCCCACACCCCAGCTTTGGACCCTGACCCAGCCACTGAAAACCACCTTTCTGTGTATTTCTACATCAGCTTCCTGGCCCACTTGCACATTAACATTTCTCTGGACCAACATATCTTTAGTCAGGACAGGCATCACTCAAGCTAGTGGCATGCCAGCAGTCGTGCCAGTAGGTGAGAAGTGGACATCAGTCCGACTTTTGTTTCCACCTCTTTTAGACCGCTGCCTGCGTGTGATTTGTGTTGCTCTGCCTGCAAACTTAATTGTGTGAAGAGAAGGTGATGTGAGGCCTTGGCTCTGCAGCTTGGGGAGAGATAATTGCAGAGTATCGTTGTCCTGTGTTGCGTGGAATGGTGGGACCCCGTTTGTCCACGGGCAGCTGGCTCTCTGCAGCGGCTTCAGTTTCCTCTGGCTTTTTAGTAGAGTTGGCGTCGTCTTTCTCTGCAGCTGTTTTTCTGGACCTCCTGTCCCGGTGTCCTGT
The DNA here is from genome assembly GCA_028570985.1 of Heterobranchus longifilis. Taxonomy (NCBI): domain Eukaryota; kingdom Metazoa; phylum Chordata; class Actinopteri; order Siluriformes; family Clariidae; genus Heterobranchus; species Heterobranchus longifilis. The sequence continues at coordinate 7,931 of JAOVVB010039649.1, forward strand.
CTTCCCGTCTTTTTGTTTGGTCCGGTCTTTCCTGTTACATATAGTACGAAAGAGATGTGGCAATAAATGTGATGTTTAAAGTTTGGAAAATGGCTGATTTAGAAAGGCCCATCATTAAAGTTTGTGTAAATACAGTTATTCATACTTGAAGTTGATGATTTCAAACTTCTTATCTCGGTAGTAGGAGCTTGTGTTCATCATGTACAGTAGTATCATATCACATGCAAAGGCTCCCTGAAAGAAAAATCATTATTTTTGTTACTGGTCATCCATCCCTCTATAGTAGCACTGTGATATGACGTTTTACAAATTTGACAGTGACACATAACATATTTGTAAATTACTCACTGCACCCAGAAGGGCAAGACCCGAACCAATGGCAATTATTGTGGGAACAATATTGAATTTCCCAGCCTGCAAAACAATAACAGGCATTCACTGTAATCTATTACTGGAATCATGTACTTTCCTCAGAAAAGAAACCCAGATCATATCACTGATGTACCTGGCCGTTGATCATTATATCGAAGCGAATCCCATACACCTTATACAAAGTGCGAAAGGTTTCACCATTTTGATCCTTGTAATACCTGGCATATCTGTAGGGGTAAAAGAATGGAAAATAAAGCAGGTTAGACACAGAGAGGCAGGGACTGACATTTATTTATTGCTGAATGCCTGAAGGACATACCTGAAGTTATATCCTGATGTGACAGAGTTGTTCAAGTTCATGTCTAAACGAGTAAAGCTGTACTCTGGATTACACCGTGAAGAGTCCTTATCCAGGTCACAGTTCCACTCAATAAGAATACCAACAGACCCGCCCTGATGGACAAAAACAGCCACACACGTTACTGCAGCTCTTGGCTATATCTGACGCACATCATGTTTTTTTTACCAGCCGCGACAGCGACGCTGGATTTCACTGTGTGTGTGTGTGTGTGTGTGTCTGTGTGTGTCTGTGTCTGTCTGTCTGTGTGTGAGTCTGTGTGTGTCTGTGTGTGTGTCTGTGTGTCTGTGTGTCTGTGTGTCTGTGTGTGTGTGTGTGTGCCATGATTTCAGTCACTCTTCCGTTTTACAGTTTGCTCATCAGTCAGAAGACTGTATGTAAGATTAATGTCGTGTACACTCCGGATGCGAATAAATTAATTTGCGCGAATGAATTACATGTAAAATCAATGTAAAGATGCGATTAGATGCGAGTTCCAGTCAGGCGACGCGAATTGCGTGGCTCGAATGACACAAATTCGCTCATTTGCGTGAGTTGAAAAATCGGAACTTCTGCAGCGAGCGACGCGAGTAATCGTGCAAATGAAGCAAATCAAAACAAAAGATTCCAGCGTCCAAACTGCTTATAAGAAAAACAATGAGCAGCAATCAGAGAGATATTATATAATGCATTAGACACGGTTCCCACGGGTCCTTGAAATCCTTGAAAGTTTGTGACTTTAAGGGGAAAGATCAAAGCATTTGTTTTTGAAAATAGACATAAATGGACATGAGTCATTGAAAGTTTCTGCAAGAATAGAAATGTAAGTTCTTTGGATTTTTTTGATTTTTTACTTAACGTTAGTACATAGGCTATATTCTGCATATGTGTCTCCTCACAGCAGCCTGGTGTCCTAAAAATTACATTCCCATACAACAAAACTATGTTTGTTTTTGACATGGGTCACAAAAACACAGACTTTCACCCAGGAGACCATGAGTTGTGTCCCGTGTGAAACCAAAAATCAACATTGTTATCTAACAAATGTAGTAATTATATTTTGTTACGTAACAAACGTACTTACTAAACCCAAACCACAATATTTTCCTAAACCTAACAAAGTAGTTTTGTATCAATTCACAACGTTAACGACGGGACCGTAATCTGTGAGAAAAAAATGTTTCCCTCAAAACGTAACTGGGAATACAGTTTAGTTTTATAGGAATGTAATTTTGTAGGAGACACGGTCTCAAAATTTTACTTTGCCCGTCCGACGTTGACTTGCTCTTGATTTGGTCGTTTTTCCCTGGTTTTCCCTTGTTTTTTGTGTTTCTACCATGAGTAGGTAGTCTATGTAGTTAGGTTTCCTTTTTTTTTGTCTGGAATCTGCACATGGTGTTTTATTTTGAAAATCAACCAGATGCTCTATGCCTTTCCTGTGTCCCACTTCCTGTCCGGCTCGATCTGCTCTGTGCTGCTTGACGCAGCTTCAGCGCAGCTTCCGTCAAAATAGACTAGGCGAGTATTTTTAGCGGAGCGGAGGCTTCTGGGACGCTCTGCGGCGCGTCTGCTGGAATCACAAGCATTGACTAGAGCGGCCACGAGCAGCTCCGGCGCGCCACAGACGTGCCCTGTGGAATTTAGAGGTCAGTTGTTGTCCGTGTTTCAAACTATGCTGCATTGCGTCCTTGAATTTGAGGGGATTGGGTCTGGAAAGTCCTTGAATTTGATGTTTAGAACGGTATGAGAACTCTGATTAGAGCATTTTGTACAAACTAACGATCTCACAAAGTAAAAGCACACCACAGTGATAAACAGATATCTCTGATGTTAAAGTGTCTCTCTCAGTCTTGGAGACAATAGCTGGTGTCGTGAAGAGGACATTGTTCTGACCCCACTGACCAGTTTCCCTGAATAGAAGCAACAAGTCCACTGTTGTTCAGTTTCGCCGTTAACCTCATACATTACGTGCTAGATTTAAGGCCTATTCACGCACGGCTACTAAACGTCTTTCACTGGTGCCCTCCCTCTGTGCCACAGTCATCTCGTTGTTCTCGTCTGTACTCGACCTCATCCTGTCAGTTCTCATTGAGACATCGTACATGAATGTCATCTGTCTCCGGGTCCTAAATGTGAAGATTACTTGTGATGGGCTGAGAGCAATAGGAACATTACCTTACGTTAGCACATTCAGAAATAACTGCCATCTGTTTTCTGTAGCAGTCGTGATTATCAGGGAGTTGTCCTATTGTGCCGGCTGCTGGCCATTTATCTGCACACTGATGCAGAGTCAGCTGTTTACTTAAAGATATAATATGTAGCATTTCTGCATTAAAGTGTCTAAAAACGACTAGGCATGGGACGATATGAACATTTAATATCAAAATAATTGCGATTCATGATATTATCCCGATAATCAATTAAATATGCTACAACAGCACTGGAATCACTTTAGCTTACATTTTTCTTTGTTGTAACTATTTACACGAAACATTACAACTTTTTTTCTCGTAACATTACGGCTATTTTTCTGATTTAAATTGTGAGTTTTTTTCTTGAAACATTACATTTTTCTCAAAACATCCCGACTTTTTTCTCGACTCTTATTGACTTTATCCTCGAAACATTTGTATTGCATCACAGATAGGACACTGTAGTAAACTGCAGTCAATTCATGAGGATGTTAACGATTATCCCGATAATCGAAATTCACCACGATCAACTTATTGTCTGTTTTTATTGCGATCCACGATAAAATCGATTACTGTCCCATCCCCTAGACCAGACTGTAGACTGGGCTTACATTATCCCAAATGTTTCCAACAGTGTTCAAACAGAGAAATCTGTCATTTTAATCAAGGACACGTCATTTGGTCGCTGTCGTCTGTCAATGGCGGAAGCTGTCATAAATTGACTTTTTATCCAGTTTTAAGCCACATTTTTATGATACATTTTTTTTTTAATCTTTGTCGTTTTAACTGTATTTTAGATGAAGGATTTTAGTCGTCGTACGTCTGGACCAGTTATCAGAGAAACAAGCTGAGCAAACGTTAGCAGCAGCTCGGCTCGCAGCTCCTCCGCTGACGTGCCGAACAGTGTCGAAAAAACACTGATTTTTAACGCGAATCTGCTTTATTCAGTGTTTTTACCGGTAAATCACCGGGTCCGTGGGAGGAGACCTCTGCGGATAATCCGGCTCCCGGTTAAAACCTCCTGAACGATGAACACTGAAGGAATCTGGGTGAAGCTGACTTTTGTTATCGTTTAAAATGAGAGACCACTATGGCCGAAAATTACATACTGTATATTTAATATCCATTTGTTAAACTCAGTAACTTGCCACACTGGTAACACATCAGGAGTGAATATTTGTGAGTCTTCTCATCATTCCCCCACGCCTACTGATGCAACTCACTTCATTGTTGTAAAAATCTTTGTTTGCCTTAAAACTCCGATGCGGGCCAGACCACTTATTTCAGATCCACTTTGTATTGTGACATCAAGAGAGGCCGCTGGCTTGGTTTAGTTAAATCGTTCAAACCACGATGAGTAAAATGCTCCCATCACTTTTGTCTGTTTACTACAGAGGTGTGTGGGTGGGTGCTATTTGGAGAAAGTGTGTGACTGTACATGAAGTGTGTGTGTGTGAGAGATAGAGGTGACAAAGAGGCCGCAGATAAGTGGATTATAAAGTAGAAATGTGTCATACTTGATTCATAATTTTAATTACTGTTATTACTGTTATTTTAACCTTTTTAATGTAAGGTTACACTGACAATAGCCTGTGAATCAGACATGTCATATAAAATAAGTTTTGCATGGAAAAACATGTCAGAGCCTAAAGATGAGAGTGAAGAAATACAGTAATTTTTTTTTACAATGGTCTTTTTCCTTTTTTAAAAATTAGAAATTGATAAGCACTTAAAAAGTAACTTAACACCCCCTGAAAATCTGACATCACTGTTGTCAGTGCTGCTAGCCATGGGACAATATGAACATTTCTTCTTATGATTATCCTGGCCAAAATAATTGCGATATTATCCCAATAATCAATGAATTATGCTTAAAACTTAAAATGGCACTAAAACACACTGGAATCACTTTTACAATTTGCTTTGTTGTGACTTTTTTTTCCCCTCAAAACATTATGACTTTTTTCTCGAAATATTACAACCTTTTTCTCGAAATATTAAGATTTTTTTCTCAAATATTTTATTGCATCACAGATAGTTGTAAACTGCAGTCAATTCGTGAGAATATTCACAGTATTCACGCCATCCACGATAAAATCAATTATTGTCCCATCCCTTTTATTATTATTATTTATTATTTATTATTATTTATTTATTATTATTTTCATTGTCAATTATTTTCTCGATTAGTTGTTTGTTGTTGTTGTTTGTCTATAAAATGGTGAAAAATCTGGTATTTGTCACTAGAGGAGACATGGTGTGGAGACGTGTAGGACAGAGTAAACAAAGCACACGTTTGTATCTCCAGTTATATTGTTGACGTGTGCCTGTCACACATTAAGGCTGTGTTTCTGTAGTACTGTGTTTCTAATACGAGGAAAGCCCTGTTTCTTTGTCTGTGATGCTGCTTAAAACGACGGCCCGGCGGCATGTAGAAGCCTTGTAAGCGGTTGCCATGGTAACAGTGTAACCTCGATAACATAAAACCTCCATTTGAGATTTGGCGGAGCATTTGATTGACAGCAGTCATTAAAGGGTCAGTTCACCCAAATGATAAAAAATAACAAAATAATTTAAAAAAGGCAGATATTTTGTGGTTTCAGCTTCTCAAATGTGCAGCTTTTCTCTGTTTTATATCATTGTAAATTAAATATTTGGGCTTTGGACTGTTGGTTGCACTCAAGAAGCAATTTGAAGATGTACTCAGGCTCTTGGAATATTACATTTTTCAATAATTTCTGATATTTCCTTGATATTAATTTTAAATAGGGTTGCAATGTTATGAGATTTTCACAGCACGATAACAGTCTCAAATATATCAAGGTTTCACAGTATTATACTATTATTATTATTATTATTATTATCAGCAGTAGTAGTAGTAGTAGTAGTATCAGTTACAATGACCCTTAAAGGAATGAAAACATTTGTTTTTGGTTGAATAAACAATTGAAACTTGAAACAGTTTTTTAAAGGGAAGTATGTGTAAAAAGTCCCCCTTTTTAAGTAAAATATTTTTTTTCCAGTACCATAGATGCATATGGTATGATAAATGTCAATTTTCATATCACTGCAACCCTAATCTGAAATAATAATTGTTAGTTGCAGCCTTATGAGAGAGAGATTTAGGAGTGACTGGGGCACTGTTTTTGGAAAGAGACATTAATAAAAATATATATATATATTAATGTTTTTAAATGTTACATTTGAATGCTGTGAGCATTCATTTCCATTGTAAATAAAACCAGCAATATCTGGGTATATAATCACTGTAAGCTAGTGAGAAAAAATGGTTTCTTATGATTTGGGTGAACTTATCCGTTAACCTCATCGTACACAATTTGCTTTGGCCTTGTAAATATTTCTATTTCTGGCCTTCCTTCCTTTCCTTCTTCCTCTGTCTTTTTCCCTTTGTGAGCTATTTTCGTACAAACAAACAAACAAACACACACACGCACGCACACGCATGCACACAGCCTCGTTTCTAGTTTCACCGCTCACTCTTCTGTCAGCTGCATGAATGACGGTGTTACAGTCTGGTACTGGACACGATCAATACTAGTGGTCGACCAATGTCAGTTTTTCAATGGCCAATGCCCATATTTAGAGAGCAGGGCGGCTGATTTATAATGCCGATATTGTTTTTTTCTGTTTTGTTTTAATTTAATCATAATAATAAATGTGACACAAAATTGCTGGACTTAAATGAACATTTATTTAACTCTTATTAAGCAGATAGCAGCACCTCTCTCTCTTTCACTTATGACCCACGTGGTACGTCCTGTTGTTTACTCTAACCCCCTATGTGGCACACATAGACTTTATATTTCACAATTATTGTTTTCCGTGGGAATGTTATGATCCCAAGATTTCCCACCGCACTCCAGCATCGTGGTTTGTCAGCTTTGTTTTGGAGCTTGTTAATCAGCTGTTGCATGGCCTCCTGGGTAAATAAGTGCTTTTGCTTAGTTTTTGTTACATGTTACATGATTGATCACTGCAGCGTGACATCAGGTTGTGTTTTTCCTAGGGCTGATTTTGAAAAAATATAAAATTGCGATTATTTTGACTGATATTGTAATTGCGATATGACTTGCAATATTAGAGGGAATGATCATTTTGATCTGTACCAAACAAAATCCTCAAATCCGTGACCATCCTCTGGCTAACATGTTTTGATGATTGATTTGACTTCTATGGACCCTTGATAAAAAAATGTAGCCCCCAGGTCCCTCGCAAAAATCCAAGATGGCTGCCGGCGCCGCCTTGGAAATGTTTTGATCCAGAACACCTAGAATCATGGATGAAGACACTTTTTCATATTAGTCAACCATGAGGATTCAGATTCTGACATCAGTTTGACAT
>JAOVVB010039675.1:0-15192 GCA_028570985.1 Heterobranchus longifilis
ATAAAATGGTCAAATCATATTTTAGTTGCTTTTTGTGAGTTGATATAAATGTAACTGATTGTGTTAAATGGTAATGACATCGTTTCATATCGATCGCAGGCCCCTGAATTGAATCGAAATCGAAACAAAATCGTATCATGGCAGACTTTGTGATATCAGCAAATATTGTATAATTTTCCAAAGAATCGATATCTTATCGTGATAAAACAGCCTTCTGGCCTGTACATATGAGGCTGCTAACCACTGATAACAGCCATTCAATCGAGTGATAATGTTCTAACCAGGTGTCAAAATATGGTTAATACACTGCTTCTGTGGGCTGCGACGGCGCTTCTTATAACTCAAAAAAACTTGTTGGAAAAACAATAGTTTGAGACATGCTGAGTGGATGAACAGAGGGGAAGCAGTTCATGCTGCTTGGCTGCTTTTGATACTCTCCGATGTGAAAAATGGTCTCTATTGGAAATTACTTTGTAACTGACTGTATTTAAGCTGACTAAAGGTGCCGTTCTCCCAGGAGAGGAAACGACACACTCGTACCATCTGTACCATAAAGTATGTTTGTGCTTGTATCCCAATCAGTCTTTGTTTCTTTCTTGTCCAGATGATGACTATTCTGACACATACAATGCAACATATGCTGTCATAAACAATGGTGAGAGATGTTTTACGTATAACCAAAGTTGTGTCTCGTACAATAAGTCATTTCTTCCCAACCCATTTGTTTCCTCCTGTCTGGCCTGCTCTGCCTCATTACGTCTCCCTGCGATGTCTCTTCTGTCCTGTCCTTAACAGATGACTACAGCCTGTCATCCAGCACCACCATGGCCCACCCTCCGCCCCGGACACATACATACAGGCCACTCGCCAAAAGCCCCTCGGACAATGGAGGGCATCTGGGCCCTCAGGAGCCTTCGCCGTCCCCTGTACCCCCACCTCCTCCACCCATGCCATCTCTCCTCCAGCTGAGAGCCAGGGACAGTGACCGTGAGAGAGACTCGCCTGACACGTAAGAGGAGCTTTGTCTTATCTCCTTCATTTATTACACCTTATTAGTTATGAAATACTGGCACTCAATGTATAAACAATCAAAATGAAATTGAAATCATGCTTTCAGAGTATTTATATAGCACCTATAGACCTGTTTTATAATCAAAAAGGATCATGGAAATCTCCCCTTTACAATATGGAACCTTTAATTTTCAGGGACTACAGATGAAAAATAGCCTCTTGGCTAATTCTGGCATCTTTTTTTACCATTTGTTTGTATTAATTACCATGCATATTTATTAATTTGCACTGTCCCTCAAATAAACTAAACAAAATTTAAAATGTGCTAAAAGATATTGTTGAATGATTAACTAACTGAGTGTCTGGGTTTTTGTTTTTCTTGCACCAGGAATGAATGGGGTCCTCCCAACAGGAAAGTGGACACACGAAAGTACCGTGCAGAGCCTAAGAGTATTTTTGAGTATGAGCCTGGGAAGTCCTCCATTTTGGACCATGAAAGACCAGTGAGTATTGAGTATATAAAAATGTTCTTACGTTTTATTATAATGATCATCATGACATTACTGCCTTCCTTCATGTCTGATGAACCTGTGAGGCCTGAACGAGCCAATCTGGAATCTTAAAATATTTAGCATGCTTCCCCAGCTGGCTTCACTCTGACATCTTGGGATAATAGTTCTGTTACTGTGACAGTGAAGTGATTTCTGTTTGTTGCTTGTCATAGTTCAGTAAAAGATTCATTCGGTTGCTGAAGGTCCATTTCTGAAGAGGTCAACAACAAAACATTAAGCAACGTCACGTGAAATAACAGAGATGGTGAAAAAAAGACTACTGCATGGTCAAATTGAGAAAAGAAGCACAAGTAAATGTACCTTTCTTACTTGCTAGTCTTTGTAGACATTACTGTGTTGTTAATGTATTTTCATATTATGAGCTTTTGCGTGGAGTTGTTTCCGTCAGACACGGTGTGGGCGTTAAAAAGCGAAGGCTTCTAGTGCTGCATCCTCTAGCGACTGTACTGGCTGTTCACTCTGTGTGGGGTGAATGACAAAGCAGACAGCAGAGATAATGACTGTGTAGAGCGAGGGCAAAAATAATAGACATGAGGCAGGATTGGAAAATAGCACCAGCCAAATGCTGGTAAAATATGCAAGTGGCTGCTAGATTTGCTTCACTCACCAGCCAAAAACAACCCAAACGGTAATCTATTGATCGATTTTGGAATCCACCAGCCTCAGTGACATGTGGACAAAAATGTTAATTTCCAACCCTGCATGAAGTGTCTGAGATAAGAACAGGATAATGGAGAATATGTTATAGAGGAGTCTGTTATATGGGGAAAGATGGAAAGGTTTGTGAAGGTTTTGCAGCTGTTTAATGTGATGACTGCAGAGAGCTCTCTCGGGGCAATAATGCATGAGTCAGTTCCTGATAAGGCAATAAAAGGAGAAAGCCGTAGAGCGTAGAAGTGAACCCACGCTGAGACTCCTTATATATGTTGTCTGTTAAGAAGCTTTTTTCTCCACTCTCCAAGGTAAGAAATACCTCCAAATTCGTCCTGTTCGGTGGCGAAGTGTCACATTTGGTGTCCAATTATGAGCCATAGCAAACGAAAATGTTTTGTTCCGGCACTGTTTATTTAGTTTCTTTTTTTTTCCCTGTGCGTGTCCACAGTAATTGTGTGATTGGCAGTCTCTGCTCTCGGCTCTCGTTTTTTTTTTTTTTACAGGGTGACTCATTTGTCTCGAAGCTCAATTCTCTTTTTAGCAAGAGAGATGTAACACCTACAAAACATCTCCTGGCAGCGGCTCATTTGGCGTGAAAACTCTTATTTCCATGTGGGAATGGGGTTAGAAAGAGCAGACAGAGTAAACCAATGCATCATCTCTACAGTTCAAGTAGCAGTCAAATGAACAAGCCTCTTGACTGTAGTGCACGCTGAAGTGTGTAAAACAGAGATAGCTGTTGGAGTTTAAAGGAGTAGATGATTAACTTGCGACACAGCAATAACTTACCTGCGACTTACCTGTCTAATTTTGTTGCATGTAAATACTTACACCCCATCTGACACATTTATTGCAGGTTGATTTGATTATGAAAATGTATCTCTCTGTGATAGAAAGGAAGTGTTTGGCGTTATAATCCATCATGTCACATCAGCAGAGATAAACTTCTGCTTCCTTAAGACAATTTTTCCATCATTTATATGGAATGCATGCAAAATAGTGGAGGATATACAGTCTGTTTTTCAGCCAGTAACGAATGATAAAGCAACATTGGATGGCAGCTGATGAGATTTTTTTTTTTTTTTAATTGATTCACAAAATACAAAGGAGACAAAAGATTCATTATTCTGACAGTTAATCAACATACAAATGAGTCCTGCCCTTCCTAACGCCCTCCAAACCATATGGATCTAAACCAACCCTCAAACTATATCAGTCATATACACTGTTGCTTTCATTCAGTTTTCACTGTACTTTCATCTTACAGCACAAGTACCATGCACTGTTAATACTGTAGAGCAGCACTGACAGAGGAATTATTAAATGTACAGTACAAGCTTCAGTATGAAAGATGCATCTCAGTCCTGAACTCTGAATGAAAGATTTGTAAATCCACCTTTAAAAGCGTCTCCATTATTAGACATGACATAAGTTACACGGGGAGAATGGCAGATTTGTGTGATGGAAAGACAATGCAAGTTTATTTGTATATAGGTAATTCACAATGCTTTACACTGGACATAAAAAGGCATTAAGACAGGATATAAAATAAACACAAGGTATTATCTACAAAACAAAAGATGCATAAAAAGGATTTATAAAGAGTACAATAAAAAAAATATGGTACTTTTCTTATTTAGAAATACAAATTGCTAGGCCAGTATGTTAGCTCTGATATTTCAGTTATATAAGTGTGTGATTGTGACAGTGATTGTGATTTTGCTCCCACCAATGTGAAACTTACTGTACACCCATGTGAATAACCCGTCATGTCTTTTCCAAACACTTCCTCTTCTTCTTAAATATAACGAGTACCTCTGGTGAGAATGTGGCCTTTCCCTGCCACTCTGACATACTGTGTTTAGTATGCCACTCACTCAGCCTGCACAAAGGTGTGGATAATGAGGTTATGTAATGCTCAACGTAACATGCTGATTTTCATTATCTGTCACCAGTGCTGTGGCTTAGAATAAGGCAGCAGTAATGTGATTCTTTCATGGGATTCACAGCCCTGTTCATTTGTATGCATATGAAATTAATGAATATTAATTGAAAAGGGCATAGGTGTTGAAGTTGTCCGCCTCTTCGGTTCCCAATAGGGCACCTAAGTTTGTAGTTTTAAAACCTGGAAATGAGTTAGCATTTTAGCACTTCTGGTTCCCTTGTCTCGAAATTGATGGGTTTTTTTATGTGTTTTTGTTTAGACATCTGAAATAAGGTCTGTGGTTAACACAAGCAATTTTAACGTTTTGTTCTACGACATAAAATACATCGGTAAATACCCCACTGGTGAATTTTGAAGCTTTTATGTGTGTTTAAAAAGGCGGTTGCTAACAAGTGGCTAAAAGAGACTGCAGAGGTTGTCGAGGACCTCGAAATGACCACAGAGCTTATTTTCTACAATGATCCGAAATCCAATGCAAAAATATAGACTTTTTCATGAGAGAACCCATGGGGCGCTAACTTCCAAGCTGGCCTACAAAAAGATGTCGTCCCTTCGGTTCCCAGTGGTGACAAGAGTTGGACTGTGCATATTAGATTATTTAGTGTATACAAGTTTTTGCTGTCTGATAATATGGCACAATTGCCTAACCAATAGTTTGGATTAATTCCCCAATGTTTTGGAATTACTGCCAAGCCAGTTAAAAGTAGTGAAGCAAAAAAAAAAAATCTCTGCAGGCTTTGTCAGTAGTAAATAGTTTTTTGCATCACCATGAGCCATTCTAAATCCTCCTTGTGTGCTCATCTCCCTGTGCCACCTTTGCCCATCATTCCTAACCATGAGGTCCATGTCTCTCTTTGTGTGTGACTTCTTTCCACACTATCTCTTTTCTGTCTTTCTTCTACCTCCTCTCTCTGTCACTGTCATGCTTTCCCAGACCTATGATGACATAGATTTAGAGAACGAGCCTTGGTATAAGTTCTTTTCCGAGCTGGAGTTTGGGCGGCCGGTAAGTCAGGGCCATAGCTACTCCCTCAACCACAACCCTGTCGTAGGCATACACCCACTTTCTCCACTCCACCCATGATTTTTATTTTAATGTCTCCACCAATAGACTGGGTGGGGTTAGCTGTTTGGGCATGTGGTAGCTACTTGTTGGGTGCTGTGACCCCCCCCCCCCCCCCCCCCCCCTCCCCCCACCCTTGTGACAGGCTGTTATGTCTCTGCGTTGCTGGGTTTTTTGGTCTGGTGGCTAGCAGGCACTGAAACGTTCACGCACAAACCTGGATACTTTTATTTCAGTTCTGTGTTGCATCTTGCCCAAAAGTAAGCAGGACGGTTAAAAGGCAGTGTGCTCCAGATGCTTTAGATGGCCTGACATTTTGTCTGCACAGAATCTATATATGCAATAGTTTTCTAATGATGATAATATAATTTAGTTCTGCATAACAATCTGTCTGAGTCTGTGCAGTTTCTTCAGCATCTCTTGCACATGCTAACATCAATTAATCTGCCTTTTATTTAGCCTGTTTAATCATTTGATCATCTATTCATTTCTTATTGTAGTTTTGTTTATCTTTTGGTGGAGCAATGCTCTGCATATCTACAAGCTAAATGCTGTAGTGCCCTCTGCTGGATGTAGGTGGTAATAATAGCATAGTGGCCCAGGGCAGGGATTGCCTCTAGCCACAGATCTGGGATCAAATTACCCCAACTGACTGATTTACAAAGTGTCATGCCTCTGCCTGTGCCAGAGCATGACATCAGGTGATGATTTGTTGGGCTTATTCGAAATATTCAGGTGAAAATGTCACACCTGGAGTTGACATGACTTCCCAGTCATGTCGGGCTGTGTGTTGAGATTTCTACCTGCAATATTTTGAATGTTTCACACCACTGAATAAGCCCTTAGAGTGTAGATGGTTTCCCTACATGCACTGACTGGTCCAGCTGGGACAGAATCTCACAGTATGTTCAGTGTGTGAGTGTTTATTGAGTTGTTTATTGAATACGTTTTGACTGAATAATAGTTTATCTGCACTAGTAAACCCGCACTAAATCACGATCATCATTTGATAGTGCAATTCATTGCACTATCAAATAAACACAACACTGCAGCTTGTGCTTCACTCAGCTTTCTGCTTCACAGCTTGCTCTCACACTCTGCATGTGTGTGTGGTACATAAGTACATTTCTGTGTGTGTGTGTGTGTGCGTGTGTGTGTGTGGTATAGAGGTTGGTGTAGTAGGCCTAATTTATGTTTGCATTGAAATACTGTAGTATTAATGTTGCTATTTTGAGATTAGCATAGGAATAAAGCATCAGTAGATGAGATGACATTAGAATGTGCATAGGTGTGTGTGTGTGTGTGTGCGTGCGTGTGTGTGTGTGTGTGTGTGTGTGTGTGTGTGTGTGTGTGTGTGTGTGTGTGTGTGTGTGTGACATGTATTGTACATGCAAATCACATGTGCAATGTTTGTGAACTAGTCCATCTTTAGTTACTCAGATTCTCTAACGGGTGTCACTCTCTCCACATGTTTCTTGTTTTTTGGTTTCTCCCCATGATTTCTCCCATTTCTCACCACTGCTACTCCTCCTTCACCTCATTCTCACCTTCTTCCTATTCCTCCTCTCCTCATCCTCCTCCTCCTCCTCCTCCTGCTCACTGCTGCTGCTTGGGCCTCAAGCCTCCTAAAAAACGACTGGATTATAATCCAGACATCTCCGCTCGCCAGCGCATTGAGGTAATCTCACATTCATGAGTGTTCCAGTAGTGTTGTTAATCTCACAATTTCTAACCAATCATAGAAATCGAAATCTATACTGTTAAAGAAAATGTAAGATATGATTTCTTAAAATGAGTGTAATGTAGTGTAGCACCAAGTCAATGTCATGTCATCTCATGTCAGCCACCCAGTTTAAGCTGAGAATGATGTTACTGAATGATCAACATAGCTTTGAAATGCTGTTCATTTATTTGCTTGGGATTGTATGAAACTCTCTCTGCTAACATCTTTCTCCTTGGACATATTTTTAATGAAGATCTAGATTTCTTTTTTTTTTTTTTTTGAGCTCAAAATATAATTCACTGGAAATATGTTTTTGTGTTTCCAACATTATTGTGTGATGGCATTTGATGGTTAGCATTCCCTCAGAGAGACCTTTGCAGTTAAAGTGTATCCACTGCTCTTTACCACTAAGACCCATTCCAGCTGATCCATACCAGATTTTGCAGGGCAACATTTGCCCCCTGAGCTCAGCTCATAACATCCTTTGCTAGATCACCTTTGCCATCATCCTCCAGAGCAGTCCTAGAGAGAGCAGAAATTTATCTTCACAGCTTACACCGGTAGGCCTCTTCTTGCTCAGGTGTGCCATGTGGAACCAGCATCCATCGCACCTTACGCTGGGGGAGCGTTTTGAGTGTGGCACAGCAACAACCGCATGCAGGCTGTGCATTGTGAGCTGCTCTGCCTCGAGTCTTTGTTCTTGCGGACCTCACTTTTCTCTTTTGTTGTCTGCCCTATTTCAGACATCCCTGCATATCGCTCCTGCTGACAAGGCTCCGGAGAGACCTGCGAGGTAACCTCTGTTTCTTTTATTTCCCTCTGCATCACCCCCTTCCCCCTCCCCCATCCGCTCAATAGCAGTGCTCCTTGTTGTGATTCAGCAGGGAATCAAAACTGCTCTTTCTTGCCTTGACTCCGGTGCAAATAGCCTCTGAGTATGCTGTTAATGATGATTTTGCAAGGATTAGTGTTAGTCTTTATTTGCTTTTGCCACTGAAGCAGGGTGCTTTGCATCTTCCTTTCACTAACTGAGCCAGAATATATTAACCCAGCAAACCTATTGATTCTGTCCTTCACCTTATCCTTCCCTCAACCCCCTCCCTTCCTCCCCTCGTCCTACTCCCTTTCACCAATGGCCTGCTTATTCAGTCGCATTTTCCTCGGTGAACAGAAAGGGCAGAAGTGGGACAAGATGAATAGGCCATGTAATTCATGTCAGTGTGTTTGTTCTGAACAGAGAGCCCATTGGGTTTTTAGACATTTTGAATAAGATGGGTTACGGTGATTCTGTTGTCTCTATTCTGACACAAGGATAATTGCCAAAGTTTTTGTAGATTAGCTTGTATATACTTAAAATGAGTCCATAAATGACCATGAAAAAGTTTAACATGAAAATGTCCAAAATTGGTAAAAAAAGATTTTTGCTCAACAGTACCAATATATGTAGAAATATAATAGCAGAAAAATGTTTTATACTGTTTTCACATGGAGGTGATTTGAGGTGTGAAACACCATTCACTTGCTCATTATCAGAGGTGTCAGGATTTCAATTTGAAAATCCATCGAAATGAGCTTTCAATTTCCATCCTCTCCACCCACATCACCCACTTGCGCATGTCAGAAGAAAAAAAACAACAACACTTCATAGATACACAGTGTAGCTCACTGGTAACATTAGCATGCAGTTAAAGACACAACGTAACTTAGCTTACCAGTAGCACGCAGCTGCACTTTTCCAGACGTCATGGCCACTACCGGAGACGGAGAACTCCTCCTGCTTCTGTCACCGGTGTGGCAACATTTTGCCTTCCCCGTGAGTTATGTAAACAATGAACGGTAGTGTGTGGGCACTGATGGGACTTAATAGTGCATTCAGGTGCGCCTCATAAACTCTGAGAAACTCAAGTACCCTTCTGCCATCTAGTGGCTCTTCTTTTTGTTGTTACCCATCGAGACCCCATAGTCTAACAATGGCAGTCAGTGCTGAAGAAAATATTTAATCAAATCGTGACCTTAAAATCTAAAGTCAAATTGAATCGTAGATTTGGAGAACCGTGACACCCCTACTCATTATTTATTATATTTTGGTCTATACATGGTTTGTATGTACTGATAATACAGGAAATACAGTAAATACAATGTGCACACAATACATTTATAGTACCTGAATTCAATTGTCTTTCTGCAGACTGCATACACCAGTGTATAGTGTTCTGAAAGCAGTAGTCATTGATGTCTGCCTGTGTTGCAGTGCTGCCAGCGACTACAGGAAGAGAAGGAAGTCTGAGCCGTCAAGTTCCCAAGTGAATGCCCAGTCTCAGAGCAGAGCTGCAACTTCCCCGAAACCAGTGGATGCCTACAGACCCAGCAGCAGCCTAAAGAAACCTGTGGTTCGTTCCTCACCATCCTCGCCCTCCAGAGCCAAAGGTACACACACACATACACCTCTTTTTCACATGATAGTGTTTTCCTCTTTGTATTTCTCTTTTCCCTTCTCTTCCCCTGACTGCCATATATGTGTACTGTACTTACCACATGACCAGAAAATCAAAGATTTGTTGTCATTTGTTGTGTTTTTTCACAATATAATGAATGTCTGATGTGGTCATAAGTTTTCCTTGATTCATATTGGTGGAAGTCTGAAGAAGAAACATCAAATCACCTTTTTTTCCACCTTTCCTCTTTTCTCTCCTAATTCTCCTCCCTCTCCCCAACTCTTCCACCCTTTTGCTGGGTATTATTGCTTAACATGCTTTCCTCCTTCTTCTCTTTCACCACGCTGCTCTCTATTGGACATCTGAAAGGTGGGGACGCATGCAACATGTATTCAAACAGTTTGACCTCCCCAGGTCCTTATCAACGCCCCTATCTGCCCCCTGTCCCCTCTGACCCTGTCCATTGCCATGACGATGGCAGCCAGGAAGGCAGCTCCTCCTCCAAGCAGTCTGTCTGTTGTAAGAACAGCTGGCAGACAAAATGTCAAGACGCCGAGACGACGTGGAGCAGTGCGGAGGAGGTACCGCCCGTCCCTGGCAAGCTCAAGTCACGCAGCTGTGATGACTTGCTCAATGATGGCCACTCTGGCTCAGGCGGGTGCAAAGCCACCCGCTCAGAAAGTGCCGGGTCACTGGTTTGTGATGGGAATCCCTCAGGTTCAACTGGATCCATCTCCACTCGCTCATTGCCTCGCCTCCACCGGCGGCGCGCACACGATTCACCGGGCTTTCTCCAGCTCTATCGTAAGATGCACCAGATTGACCGAGCTCAGCTCATCCCGTCTGAAGTCATTCGCTCTGTCCGCGCTCGCATCCTGGAGCTAGAGCGCCAGCCTCACCTGCATCGGCATCGCCTCTCTCCTTGGACGCCCTCTTGGGGCGTGGAGGTGCCACGCGATATGGTGCCAAACCGCATTTCTGCATACGAGCGCCTTATTCAGAAGTCCAAATCCATGCCCAACTTGGGTGACAGCGAGGTGCCTTCAGGCACGACCACGCCAGGCGGCTCGTCATCTAGAGCCAGCAGCGGTGGCGGTGGCACACCCAGTTTTCCAAAACGCCGTTTTTCCATAGAGTCTTTACTAGAGGAAGACAACAACGGCAACAGTGGAACAGTACCTCGCACCATGGATCACCTGCATCGACCTCGTAGCCCACCCGAGGGCCAGCCTCGCGTTGGGCCCGAGCCCGGCCGTGGCCACTCCTTTCCTGCTCCTCCTGTTCCCCAAGGCCCGCAAGCCAACCCGGACTACTCTGACAGCGAACAAGACGCCATTGCGTCAGACCTCAGTGACTTCATCCAGGTGGAGGGCTCCTCATTTTGCAGTGAGAGTGACTTTGACCATTGCTCGTTAACTTCCTCTGAGAGCTTGTACGGCTCGTCCACCCTTCACCACCACCACCACCTCCGTCATCACCACCACCACCATCACCACCACCACCCTGGTCACCAAAGTCTAGGCCAGAGCCAGGGCTACCAACACCGCCACCTCATCAGCTCCTGCAAAGGCCGCTGCCCGGCCTCTTACACCCGTTTCACGACCATGCTTCGCCACGAGAGAGAACGAGCGCGCCAGGAGCACCAGAGACCTTCACAGCAGAGCAGCCAATCCCAAATCCAGAGCTCACAGTCCCAGCAAGCGATGTCAAAGCTGGCCTTCCTGGTCAGCCCAGTGCCTTTCCGCAGGAAAAAGGGCTCACCACCTACCTCCAGAAGAAGCAATGGTGGCGGAGATCGAGGTAGCAGACCCAAGTCCAAACAGGCCATTTATGAAGCACTAGACGCAGCCTTGAGAGACATATATGAGCACATTCAAGCAGAGCGAGGCCACAGAGGAACTAGGGCGCCCGACGATAGCATCCTGAGGAGAATACTGGCCGAACTGCTGCCAAATGTGCCTGAACGAAGCTCCTCGTTGCGGGGGAGGAGGGGGTGTTGGCAAGGGGGTCAGTCCTCTGCATCTTTGTACCCAGATGGGAGCCCCACAGGGTATGCCTCACATAGAGGGGATCCCTCCACACCACGGCTACAGTCACCAATCAGTGCCTGTTACGGACGCCACTCAGACACCTCAAACAATAATGAATATGGAGAGGAGCAGGGCAATGGAAATGGTCTCTGTTATTCAGGTGGAGATGATACACATATCACACCTCAAATATGCACATGTACACTTTGTCATGTAGCCAGTCATACCTGCACATAGTTTTTTTTTCTGCATAAACATACACACACACATTTACCTCAATGTTTCTTTCAGTTTTGCATGGGCTTGTTGCCCGATCCCCCTCATTAGTCAGCCAAAACATCCATTACTGTGCATTTCTATATATTTTTATGACATTTAATAAGACCTGTTTGCTGTAAATTCTCAAGTAAAACATGGTGTTCAAATAATGGCCATCCTCCCTGCTGGTGATTCACATTAAATGTCTGCTACTACAATGGGAGGATTATGTCATATGAGCAAACCTGATTTTAAACATTTCAGAAAATGCTGGTTTTGATTGACAGTAATTTAATGCTGAACAAAACAGCTGGAATTAAATAGTGAGGGGGAACTATATTTCTGTTAAAAAGAGAAAGTCAGGGCAACAGAATGGTAAGTAAGTACAGTTCAGAAAACAGGGAGGCTTAGTGAAGTACGAAAATGTGACCAAATATGGATTTATCTATAATTGAGGTAAAGGATTATTTGAGAATTTACAGTATATTGCTCTGGTTGGATTAAATAAATGGGAATATGCATCTGTTTGTTTATAATTTGATTATTGTTTTGGTTGTATCATTTGTCTGTTTTGCAGATTTATTTAGAGTCGTCTTTATTATCCCACAATCATTCTCTCCTTCAAGCCATTTGCTTGTATGTTCATGTGTGTAAATGGTTTTATCATATTTAGTCATTTTTGGGCTGTATTCCCCCTGTTTCATTTTGTGTTTCAGCTATTTTTGACTGCATGTGTCATATTGTGGGAATCAAAATCACCTTGTTTTTTCCAATGAAGTGGAAATAAAACACACTTTTTGACCCTGAGCTTTCATTCCCTCATTTACCTGTTGGAATGGCATCATCACTGTACCATTCAGTACTTTGCCAAAGCACATTTTTGTATTGTGAGCATGCATGTGACATGATTGTTGTTTACTATGGTAACTTCTGTGACCTTTCTCATGTGTCTCTGCTAATCCCAGACCAGGATGTCTCCAGGTGTTATTCCAGCATGGATGGACGCCACACACCCCAGAGTAGAAGACCTACTCCTGACAGAGAGGTACAACACTGAAACTGATCGCTATTATTCTCAACACAGATGTGCACTTCATTAGGAGCACCAAATAGTTGTTTTTTTTCTTTAACCAATTTGTGCTCGCAACTGAAATTTTGAATTTCTTTTGCTGTGGAAGAAAGGACAAGTTACCTTTCAAAGCTAAGGAGAGACCATCTTAAATAGGCTGTCCAGCCTATTTGCTGGAAGTGTTTCATGGGCACAAATAAAGAAATGGTCAAAATCAGCCTAAACATTTGGCTGGAAAGTGAGGTTTTCTTATCATACTATATCTAGTCTTTGGGCACATTACTGTTTAGTTCCATGTGCCCAAATACTCGATGTATCTCAGAAACTACAAGGAGCACAATCAAGTATTCGAAAATATGCACACACATGCAGTGTAAAAATATTTCATATGGAAAACATTTAATAAACACAATGTTAGTTTTTGTTCCTCATTTTAAAAAATCCTGACTTTTTAAATATTGATCAAAGTCTGTTTTTTTCATGTGATCTAAAAAATGCCAAAGTTGTACATTTAGATACTTACCAAAAGTATGTCCGTACCAGATTTCAAGACTTTAGATCAATCAGAACAAACACGTTTTTCCTTGTCATACTAAATATAGTCTTTGGGCACAAATCGGTTAAAATAATTCAGAAACGTTTTTAGCTTGCACCTAAATAATGTGGTTGGCACTATGAAAAATATTTCAGAACAACCTTTTTTTGTCTTTAGCATCACAATACCACGACACAGTTATATTTTCTCACAAAGATTTTAAAAAAAACAACTGTATTTTATGTTTTGCCTGGTAATGCTTGCCGGCTTTCTTTC
The DNA here is from genome assembly GCA_028570985.1 of Heterobranchus longifilis. Taxonomy (NCBI): domain Eukaryota; kingdom Metazoa; phylum Chordata; class Actinopteri; order Siluriformes; family Clariidae; genus Heterobranchus; species Heterobranchus longifilis. Next base: position 13,572 of record JAOVVB010039675.1, read on the forward strand.
TCTCACTCTCATCTCCTAGGTCTCCCATAAACAGATGACACAACTTATTCTGTTCTCTCTCCTCCATCAGAAACAGCCTGCGAGAGCCATTTATGATTTTAAGGCACAAACAGCTAAGTGAGTACAGTAAATGCACAGCGCACGCACAAGGAAGCCACGCTTTAAAGCATGAATGCCTACCTGCACATCAACACATCTCGACTCATTGCGTTCACTGTTATTTCAGATTCTTATGCATTCCTTGCACAAAGTTTCTTTTGCTTTCTAAGATAACTTCATTGTCACATCTTACCACCACAACTGGACGGCTTTAACTGATTTATGTTATGCAGGCTTTAAATATATGCATGAATAAAGCTGATTTCTGTCTTATTTCATCCTGCTTCAGTGGCTGACGTTCTGTAGCTGAGGCTGTTTACATTAAATGAGCTGTGCTGGTTGAAGTGGTCAGTTCATGTCTTCACACGTGTGTGCTGGCACTTTGACGACATGAATGTGTTGCAGGGAGCTGACATTTAAGAAGGGTGATGCAGTGAACATCATCCGGCAGATCGACAACAACTGGTATGAAGGAGAGCACCGAGGACGGGTTGGGATATTACCTATATCATATGTAGAAGTAAGTGTGCAACTTACAAACTGTATGCGAGTACTGTCGATGTGCACCATTGTGTGTCTCATGTGGAATTTGTCACTCTTGATTTCTCTCCCTCTCCAACACATTTACACCAATGCACACGCACAAACAGAAGATGCCGTCCTCGGAGAAGCAGCAGCCGATTCGTCCTCCTCCGCCAGCGCATGTCAGAGAGATCGGAGAGGCAGTCGCTCGCTACAACTTCAATGCTGATACAAATGTGGAGCTGTCTCTCAGAAAGGTAGCTCGTTTATTGTTTTTGTCAGTGAAAAGCTGCAACAATGTAACAGTTTTTTAATGGTTTGTAATTATGGGGTGAAACGTTGCATTTACTGGACGTTGAAGTGATTGTATAAACTCAAAAGATGCAAAAAAAAAAAGTTCTGATTATTAGAGAAACAAGTGGCAGTGGTGGTATGTTTAAAGGGGAGACTCTGCAGGAGAATTAACTAATAGATATCACCATGAAACTTCCCCAGTTGATTACTTACATTAAGACAATTCTTTTTTTGTATGACACATTTTCTGAAATGTTATGTTTAAATTTGCAAATAAGACATTATCTTATTAAATATGCGCTAATTTTCATACATTTCCTGCACAGAAATCTGAACATTGGATACAGTCAGGTTCAAGATTTTTGTTTCATTTTGTTTCCATGTTAGAGTCAAAGGTTTTTACAGAGGACATTTTTGGATATCTATTTTTATCACTCCATAAATCAGAAAAAACTGTCAACAGAAATAAATTTTTGTCATGTTTTTAGGAATAAAATTATTCATAAATCAGGCTATAAATTATCTATGCACAAAGCCTTCTGTAAAAACTGTAAAATATTGTTTAAATATGCAAATGAGGCATTATCTAATGCTAACTTGGTGAATTTAGGAGAAATCGACAGACACAAATAGTCAAATAAACACCTCAGTGTGTATTTTGGATGTTTTCTTTCCACTAGTCTGAAAGAAGAAGCAAAAGTATGGA